>NW_019289695.1:0-17321 GCF_000500325.1 Leptinotarsa decemlineata
TCAAGATTGGGAGATAATTGAAAACAAGTTAACTGATAAGGTGTAGATATTTCTATATTTATATACTAATTTCTTCAGATATTCACGCCTAATTTAGACATAAGTGCATAACCACTTCACCAATGTAATTTCAAAGTTATAGGAAAGACTGATAAGCTTGCGCTTCAAACGTATTAATTAGTTCGTGAACGGACTTTATTAACTTGGCTTGCAACAATCATACAGGGCTTTTCATGATGAGCGTTAATTAGCCGTTTCTGACAAACTATTTACCGGATCAACCTGAAAATTTCACAGTATGCATAAATCAATTTGACCTACACGCCTAAAATATTTCAGACGAAGCGGCGTTGTCGCTTCTACTATAAAGTAGCGGCTTCTTTGATTTTTCAAGACTGGTTTCAAAACACTCTCTTTTCAAATAGAAATATTGTTTAATTTTATCGAAGGTTGTTTTTCGAAATTTGATTCAATAAATTTCGAAAAAATGAACCAGAAGTGAATTGGATATGAAAAAAATTACCTTGCCCTTCAATTCATTACTTACTATTTGTTGATTTTTTCAACCGATGTATTTTCAAGATGGTTTTTATAGATGTTCAAAATGATATCTAATATTTCGGCTATTAGTCTTTTCTCTTCTGTTTTTTTCTGTGTTTATTCATATTCAAATAATTTCGTCGACGAAATAACGTCACGACTGAAAATTTCAAATTTTCGTTGTTAAAGGAAAATTTTGTAGGACTTAGTTCGGGCAAATATGTTAGCCATTCCACCAATCCTTTTCTACCAATATGTCCATTTGCACAGTGTTCCCTCAGAAATAGTGAGGCAGTGTTATATTTTTGTTGGAAATTGAGTAATTCAAAAAAGATTTCCATCCCACTTCAACTGTAAATGATTCATATAGTATAAGAGACTGATATTGTCAGCGCTTTTCAATTTCTGGACCAGTAACACTCCATTCAAATGAATTTTCGATAAACAACCACTTTATATTCTTAGGGAAGTCTCAGATTGATAAAACCCGAACCAGAAGAGGAAAGCGGTTCTTCCAGTGTCAATGAAAGTGATAGCGAAGACTCTGCAGACAAGGATTCTTCTTCAAACAGTCCTCTGAAGCCCAAAGCACCTATAAAAACTGCTGCACCATCGAGGCAGCTACGAAGCAGATTTGGATTTACCGGCAGGAAATACAATGGTTAGTAATGGGACACTTGGGAAATTTTGTGAAATAATTTATTTGTTCATATAATAATAATAGTAATTTAATTTATTCACAGCAATATACGGGTACAGATTGTGAATAAAGTAATACCATGAAAGCAGTACTGCTTGTTTATGGAAAGGCTATTTATAAGGCTAATATAAAGTAATATAACAATATAAACATTCATAGCAATATAAGAGGTCAAAATTCAAAACGAAAAATCAAAAATTAATTTATATGTAAAATGTATATACATGTACGCACATCGGAAAAGTCTAGGGATATTTTTAAAAATGGCAATAATTTTTTTTTATGAATTTGTTGACAAAGTGATAATGAATCATAATATATTATATACGGGGTGTTCCATTTGAAAAATCAAAGAAGTCGCTACTTTATAGTAGAAGCGACAACGCCGCTTCGTCTAAAATATTTTAGGCGTGTAGGTCATATTGACTTATGCATACTGTGGAATTTTCAGGTTGATCCGTTGAATAGTTTGTCAGGCTAATTAACGCTCATCATGAAAAGCCCTGTATACTTAAACTTAAGAATTCATTACATACAGTCAATTTATTTAATGATCCACCCCTCTTTTATTTTTTGAACGGGTCAATTCAAAAAATTGAAATTTGGGATAATGAAATTAACGCATGAAATCTTTATTTTGAAGTGAAATTGACAGATGAAACTTTAAGATGGCGACTGAGCGTCCTCTGAAAAACAAAATCAATGGAAAGGGGGGTCTTGTGACGACACATCTTTTTAGACGAATACTTCACAACCCTAGAATATAATGTCAATATCTTCAACTACTACAAAATGGAGGAAGTTTCATCTGTCAATTTTTGAGTTCAAAAAATAAAAAGGAGGGATATTAAAGAAATGCACTGTATATCAATAATTACCAAGTTGAATAAAGCAAGCAATCTTATTGTTTTCAGAAATCTCAAAGAAAATATCGGAAGACTTACGATTTCTACAAAAAGTGTCTTTTTGAAAGTAGACTTCAACCATGAAATGTTGTCTTTCTTTCAATTCTCATTATTATGGGGTTTTTCTGGTTCATAAGCAATTGATAAGTGCTGAAAATCTGTTCAATCTGCTACGTTCAACCTATCTGCAAATGTCGACAAAATACGTCGGTGCTCTTTCATTCTTTTTGGGAAAGTTATTTGCGTTTGACCAATATAGAAGTCGGGGCAAGAACCAAAAGCCAACTGCATACCTCTGATCAGTCTGACACTGAAGTCCTGCATTTGTTTTCAATAAATTCGGTGAAAGTTTTTTTTTTCGATATAAAGTATTTTGAAAAGAAAACAGCATTATTTTTGTTGGATCCATACATCTATGAATCATTTTTTGGAATTGGATAGACCCCGTTCATACCTTGTTGCTGAAGATTGGTAGAAAGAATGGAATCGATATCTGATCCTTAACCATTGCTAGAGATTTGTTTTTATAAAATTCAATTGTCGTTGATTTCTGAAATTTGAATTTTTCTGTGGCACATGCTACCAAATGCTACTACTTTATGCTGATATTTGAAGAGTACCTAATTATGGCTAAACCGGACTGGATTTTATTGAAATTGATGAACTTGCCGATAATTTGAGAGCTTGTAATCGATTACAAGTCTGAAATTATCAAATGTCAACGAAATATTTTTATGAAAACGAGTCACAGATTTTTTTTTCGCATACAAATAATTGGAAAGGTCTACATCTGTAAAAAAAACTAGTTGTATCACATATACTCTTTATTCTCATTTATACAGGATGTTCCGTAAGTCATAAGTCAAACTCATTGTAGCCCAAAACTTAATGGTTGAAAAAAAAAAAGTATTGATTTTATTGTTGTGCTATTTTGAGTAACGAGCATTTGAGTAATGGAAATTATTTTGTAAAAAAATCTACAAAACAACATTGTGCTTCAAATTTCAGGTGAAGCCAGACAATTCTACGGCTTGCAGATGGATATGTGCCAAAATGTCCTCGACTTTTTTACAAAAATTTTTGCTTTTTTAAAAAATTCGGATTTTTGTAAACATGAAAAGAAAAAATCAAAATTATTCAAAAACTGTGAGAAATCGGGACCTACGTTTGGTTTGATTCATAACTTACGTGACATCCTGTATATGAAATGAAAACCTATGACTAATTTCCAAATTTTCAAGTCTATATTTTCAACCCTTTTGTTCGGACATGGTTTCAAAACACTCTCTTTTCAAATAGAAATATTGTTTAATTTTATCGAAGGTTGTTTTTCGAAATTTGATTCAATAAATTTCGAAAAAATGAACCAGAAGTGAATTGGATATGAAAAAAATTACCTTGCCCTTCAATTCATTACTTACTATTTGTTGATTTTTTCAACCGATGTATTTTCAAGATGCTCCTAACATTAGTGTTTATAACAAATTATACCAACGAAGCAAAAAAAAAGATGAATTCTAAATGAATTATTCAACAACGAATTAAAATCCTGGTCGTAGATATGATGAATGTATTGATCAACAGTAACGGTCTAACATATGTAAATGGTATACTTGAAACACCTTCAATATGACATGCTTTTTCAACACTTCTGTGACTTTGTTATTATTTTAATTTATTGTGGCCGTATTTCACATGTGAGAGTGCTGGGGCCAACAGGCATATCAATAGATGAGAGTTGTAATACTACCTACATAAAGAGCCAGAAGAGGAAGTTTAATTAGTCTTTGGCTATTTCATTTAGAATTTATCATTTTTTTTGAGAAGTTCTGATCACTCCATAAACAGTAATACATATATCAAAGTGAACAAATCTGTAACGGCCTGACATATGTCGACGGTATACGCGAAACACCTCCAATATGANGCTCTTAATTGGGCCATTGTTTCGCGTGCCGTGTGGCATGTGGCACCGTCTTGTTGAAACCACATGTCGGGCATGTCCAATTCTTCCATTTTGAACAACAAAAAATCGCCAATCATCACACGGTAGCGCTCGCCATTCACAGTAACGTTCCGGCCATTGTCGTCTTTGAAGAAGTGCGGCCAGATGATGCCACCGACCCATAATCCACCAAACAGTGACTTTTTCGGGATGCATCAGTAGCTCTTGCAATGCTTGTGGCTGGTCTTCACTCCAGATGCGACAATTTTGCTTGTTAACGTATCCATTTAACCGGAAATGAGCCTCGTCACTGAACACAATTATTCGATAAAAATGTGGAACTTCCTCCAACTTTGTCAGCGCCCATTCCCAAATGTTAGACGTTGTGGAAGGTCGTGTGGCTTCAATTCTTGCACCAGCTGTATCTTATAAGGTTTCACACCCAAATCCTTTCGCAAAATTCTCCAAGTACTGGAGTAACAGAGGCCCAATTGCTACGAACGGCGGCGAATCGACATTTCACGGTTATCACGAACACTGGCGGATAGAGCCGCAATATTTTCTTCGGTCCTCACTCTACGTATACGTGTTGGTGGTTTAATGTTCAATAATGTAAACTGGATTCGAAACTTAGTCACACGCTCCCGAATAGCTCCCTCAGTAGGCCGAGGAAACTGCCCATAAAGTGGAAGAAGTGCACGATGCACTTTCTTCACCGAGCTTGAATTTTTATAATAAAATTCAATAATTTGCAAGCGTTGTTCATTCGTAGGTCGATTCATGGTTAACTTATAGACCAAACTGAACAAGTTTGACAATGACACAAGACACGATTCACGCATAATCTGTCAAAAACAGTGTTGCCAAAAAGATACCAGCAAAAAAATCACTCATATGCGAATGAGCCACAAACCACAGCGATGTCCATAGCCAACATGACCCATACCATCGGTCAAATTCAGCCTGATGTATGCGCCAAGGTCATGGAAAATTGAACGTTTCGGATGCCCTTCATCAAGAGAAGCCGTGGCGGACATTTGAACATAATGTCATGAAAAGGTCTTTCAAACGAGTAAAACATTTCGATGATACACTTAGTTTTATTTAAATTTAAAGATAGGAAGCGCTTAATGAAAGACCCGATAGAATACATAGTTTCGTTTTCAGCTCGTCCAGTGAGGAGCAGCCACAAGAGGATATCTTTGGACGAGAGAAGAGGTCTTGCAGTCTATAGCAGAAAAATGGAAATGCACGACGATCTGGACGAATACGAACAAGCAAATGAGTCTGAAGAGGAGTTGTACACTGTCAGGTAAGATTTTCTCGTTTATCGGTCAGCCTAAGTGTCGAATCTTAACTTTTTTTTTTGTCAACAGGGGAAGAAGGAGCAGACATCTGATAAGGATGAACAGAATTCAAAGACGTACAGCTTTATCTTTGAGGCCCATCAGCCAAAAGTCTTATGCCGATCCCCATTCCCCGCTGCATTTTAATTCGGACAGTGATGGTACGTTGTTGGGAAGTAGAGTTTTTTTATTGGTAATTGTGTCTTCAAAGTTTCACTTAGCTGAACTTGTTGACTAGAGATATAGCATAGACATGATAATATGTACTGGTCGTGACTTCACTTTTACGTACAGTACGATGCAAATGTATTGAATGGATTCGATATTTATAAAACGGGATTCTTTTGGAAGAAATCCAAAAACACGTCAACTTCATGACATGATATACATATGAGAGACGTTTCGTCACTGGTCATGTCATGTGGCACCTCATAAGGTCTACTAATCCTCTATTCAACAGTTTCTCCAAACTTTCTCTCAGTTTCACTAATTTTTGATTGATAAAGGGGTTGTCGGTTGGATATTTATTATTAAATGAATCACAAACTTCTGCCTGGGGCCTTACTTTATCTCCAAAGCTAGTCATAATTGAAATTTCGATTCGTTTGGCTTCCCTAGGTCTTTTTGTCAAATTATAAGTGATTCAAATATTTTCATAGAAATAATGTCAATCTCTTCAATGATATCGACTAATTTCAAGTAGAGTGTAGCGTAGAACTTTTATCAATCAATGCATTTCTTATTGGGAATCAACAAAAACAATAGAAGACACTTATAACCTTCCTTGGTATTTATGTTATTACCAAAAAGTAGCTCGGCCCAGGCTAGTAGATTATTGTTGTGGTTGGACTTGAGTAAGGAAAATGCGTTTTTTTACAGTCGAGATAGATGGAAAGGGTGGAGAAATAGCCAAAAAGTCAACAACGAAGCTTCAAGCTTGAAATTTGTATTAAATTGATATATAGAAAGAGATATTTACAAATTTCACTACTAACTAATGTGTAATACCTCCAAATGTAAAAAAAGGCAGGCAAATATATATACATCAAGTTTAAAGAACTATTACTCGATACTGAAACAAACGTTTTGAGCAAAGATGTTGATACGCAGCTATAGGCCGTTTTGATCACGCTATTACTACTGGGGAACTCTTATCACAGAAAAATATTGAATAAAAATATTAGAGTATTAAACTGACACAGATAGATAATTAAGAAAATGAGTAAATGAGTAGAGAATATTCACTGTCTGAATTTCAATATATTCAGGACCTACTTTTCGATTAACCCCGTCAACAGCTGTCTTAGGTGAACAGAGAAAAGGTAAATACTTGAATTATCCTCTACTTTTCAAGGAAAGAACTTTAGATTTCAGTGATCAGACCGCTCCAAAATATATCATCAATATCAGGACTTAATTTTTGATACTTGCTACGGTTCACCGTTGGTACTTTCTAGAATGTCTCTCCGTATCTCAAAGAATGACGTGTATGATGAAACTATAGCAAAAAACCTGAAAACATGCGTTATGGAATTCTCTACCAATATTTTAAGAATAGGAAATGATTGACTGAATTGAATTGACTAATTTGACTGACATTAGATGTTTTTAGGTTTCGGACAGTCCCTAGCTAGAGCCTTGCTTTCGTGCCGGCTTTACGATAGATACTCTCTCTGAATCGTTTCTGAATCCTGAACGTGAAAATCTCCTCGGTTTTATTTACTCCTGCTCATTGCTCTATTCATTTTGTATTCCAAACATTCGTTATGGAAATAAATGAGATATCATTCATAGGATTTCTACACAGTATACTGAATGAAAGGTGAAAATTTCACTTACATGGAACACTGTCATCCTCACTTGTAGACAGTGATGTATCATCTCATTTCTATTTGGGGATCAGCCAATAAATCCATAAGGAAATCCTTGAAATAATTACAAAATAAAACTATTGAATCTGTATATAAATTATCATATTCTGAATTCATTGTAAATTTGTGTAAACCAAAATATGTATTAGATTTGAACACACAAACAAAAACTTTGTCGTTGCATTTATTCAATAACAAACAATTTCAAACATAAATTTCTTAGAAATAAATAATATTCATAATCATAACACTAGATAAGTTAGTTAGTTAGTTAGTTATTTCAAATTTAATTTTGGGATTCATCATGATGGAATTATAATATATAATGATGTAATTCTCGAAGAAATAAAAAACATCTGCAACTGCTCTCAAATTGAAAAATCAATTAAAAAAGTATTCAATGAGTCAAGTTTGAATACAGGATTATATGATTTTTCCTATAGGCAGAGTCATCAAATTTATTTTTTTTCTGATTGATTCAGCCGTTACTTGATGAAGATCCATACTAATTTCAAAAACTACACCTCATGATTTGATCTCCACATCATCTAAATGTTTTTATATTGAAACTGGATGATTTCACGTTTGACTGTTGGCTCATATTAATTATTTCACTCATGTTTCCTTATTCAATATCTCATAATCAAAGTACAGAAACAGCCCTTGATTAAAAGTCTATAGATAGGATGGTCATTCAGGTCGTTTTTGTGGGGGATTAATTGTATAAAAGTTGGAGACTTTTTTAGCATTTCGTGGCTTGTTAAATAATATGACTTTGTTCAAATTCCCTGATCAAAAATCGAACAAAGGATCTTGATCATATCCATATAGTGTAGTACTTGTCTGGTGTGGACATATTAATAAAACTTCAAACGTTCATCTATGGTTTCATTTCTTGACAATAATGACAAATGGCCATCAATCCAAATGAATACTCACTACCTCAGAGTAATAAGACATAGAGTTGCTATGTCTACACCAATACAATACATGTAGTAACGTTAGTTACAAATAAAAGTGGTAAAAAACATAGAAATTTTGATTTCTTTTCATTATGAGAAAAACTGTATTCAAAAATTAAAAATATGTTTCTCATATATGTGCCATAGGTCATATTCATTCTGTGGTCAACAGACTAAAAAGCTTTCTGCTCAATGTTCAGTTTGTATACTAAATAGTTATTCTCGTGCAACCGGTGTTAAATCTGTTATTGCTCACTTAAAAACTAACTTGCGTCACACAAAGAATATCATTTCCGTTTTGGTTTTTCTTTTTTGGCACCAGGCTCTCGCGTTGCATACGGACAATATTCAATAAGAAATGACGGTTGTCATTTTTTTTAACCTTTTTTGGTTGGGATGTGTCAAAAAATTATCATTAAAAACATCAAAAATATCCCCTTTTATAATGTCGGTCCACAAAGACCCCTAGATACCAATTTTGAATGAAATCATGATTTCTGATCGAAAATTCTTTATATCGGACCTCACAAACCGTACGTACCGCTTGTTTATCAAATCTGAGAATAAATCACAAATTTCTTCTGATTTTATGAAGCAAAGTTCATTTTGAAAATAACATTTATCATTGTTGTGAATTAGTTCATACGAAATAATTTAATTTTAAATCAGTAAACCACGCGCTTTACTATAAAGCCATACATAAATAAAAATCTAGAAGGTGGTAGAAAAACTGGTCTCATTTCCATAAACATTAATAATAAATCACAGAACAGAATACAGAATACATTTTCACCTGAAATGATTTATTTTATAAATATATACTACCCCTCCGATTATCAACTAAACCATCCGCCACTGTTTTGTGGTCCAACTTACTTCCCGTAAACAAACAAAGTTATGCTGCCTTCAATATAAGGATGCAAAAGGCCTCTCCAATGTCTTTTGTTACTCTGACCTAACTACTGTGACTGTCAATGCCAAAGTTCTTCTGCCAATGATCAGTGTTGCCAACAGCGATTCTAACTTGTGTTGACAACTTATCATAATATATACATAAAAATTACTACAATAGTTTAAATTATATAGGTACGTGTTTCAATTTGATATAGTATTCAAACTTTTGCAAGCTGGTATTTGTTTCTATAACTTATTTTGGTGCATTCATTATTATAAAATCACCAAATTTCCCTTACCTGTTTACCACAGGTATCATTTGTCTCCAGTGGGGACTTAATTTCATACCTGCCTTATAAATTGGCCCTGTTATTGGATTAAAGTCATTCATTTGATTCATTTGACTTGTGTGATGTTGAATTTCAGCATTTCGTGATCTGGTGAGTATTGCAATATTTGCTTTTGCTAGTCAGAAACATTTTGATGGAATATTCAAAATAAATATTTAACGCCTGAAAATTTCTGTGATTTGAATTTTACGATTTATTTTTACTATGATTTGCTACTTATTCAAATTAGTTATACCTACAATTAATTAAAATGTAGTTGGTGTGAAAAAATGTTACAGATACAACCGAGAAACATTCGGGTAAGGCTTCAGTAGTTGACAAAAAGTCTATTTATTTTCAAGTGAACTATAGCAGTACTTCTGAATGGAAATTTTTGTTATAACGTGTTATAATGTATAGAAAGTAAAATTATAGCATTATATGAATAAGTGATATGGTATTTACATTATTTAACAAGTTATAAATCGTAAAAATGTCAGGAAGAGTTTTAATTTTCATAATCAAATTGCTGTTGTAACAGCTCATCAATATTTATTTATTTATTTCATACACTCTTCTACAGGATGAACCCAATTACCGATTAGGGAGTAACAGTGGCATTTACAAATATGTACTAACTGTCAGTTAGCTAAGAAATGTCTTTTGATTTGTATAATCTGGCAGTTGAATATATCTAGGACATGACTAACAGAATTAGAGGTATCGCACATTGTATAAATTGGAGATTTTTTCATTATACTTGTACGCGTAGTGTTGAGATAAAATGTGACACTATTCCTAGATGATCATCTAGGAACCCAAGAATTCAACATATGTAACAGTTGAGAGCAGGTGATGATATTGTTTATGACCTTGAATAAAAAAAGAAATGAATAATATTTATCAGTTTGATCTTCGTTCAACTTGTTTCAAATATTATTCAATCCCTAATAGGAATGATCTGAATTTCCATCGTAGTTCAAAAATTATGTCAGTTTGTTATTAAAATGAAATAAAAAGTAATTTTGTTGCCGCATAGAATAGTTACAAAAAATAGAATGGCAACTGATAGTAACGACAATTACAAAGAATAGCCAACACAGGAAAAAAAAAGTACTGCGAACCAAAGCCGCTCTGATATAGACGGTAAAATGAATACCGTGAAAACTCTTTCCAAACAGCAAATAGGGTTATACAATTCGGACACCATCTACATATACAGGGTGAAACATAAGTACGTTAAAATATGCAAGTGGCGTATTCTTAAGACAACTTTAAGAAAAAAAGTTTATATGAACTTGTGTCCGGAAATGCTTCGTGACGGATGTGTGGATTTGGTTTACAGATATAGAATAGATCATAGTTATGTAAGTCAGTCTTCGCTCCACAGTAAATAACTGTAAAGTTTCCAGCATCAATGATATAGGAGTAGACCTACTAGATCGCAATACTATTCTCATTGCTCGATTTTGTAGCTTTTGTAATTGGGATCAGATCAAAGCAGTATACTAATGTAGGGCAATATTCAAAATGAGGTTGAATGATAGTCTTATACACAGTTATTCTGGAATTCAGACTTGAGTTTTGGGACACTCCAGAAAAGAAATACAGTTTTTTCAAGATTTTTTGTATATATTCAAAGTGGCTACTAAATAATAAATGATTATCCAACATAAATCCCAGATATTTAAATTCCTTTACAATTTCAATTTTTTCATTGTTCATTTCTATGTTGATGTTACTACTATTTATTAAGATAAATACTCGTCATGATAAGGATTCCTACTGATTTGCTTTAGTTGAACCCAGTTGAAAACATATTAGAAAGAAAGAAAGAAATAAATAAATTNTCCTATTGTCCATATTCCTAGATATGAAATCAACAAAAAGGGTAGTAGCAGATTCAGTTGACCTGCCCATGCGAAATCCATGTTGAGAATCAGATAAACGTTTATGACTTATTAAAAAATTATTAAAATTAACCTTTTCTGATTCATCAGGAGGGGTGAGAAGAAGTAAAAGAAAGAGGCCTGTGAATATGTCCTGGCTGGCCGACAGCCAGATGCACAAAGTGGGGTACCCCAACCTCCATGCTGGCTACTCTGAAGAAGATAGTAGAGACGCCGTTGATGCTCATAACACTATGGAAATAACGCGCAGGATAACCCGCAGAAAGAATGACATTTCGCTACACCACCAGGTAAGGATACACGGTCGGTTTCTCTGTAATTGTGATCATTGAAGCGAGTTTTGGCAGATATTCAAGTTTGCCCGACGTATTTCTGTATATTCGTATTGTTATTCAAACGATAAATTAACCCTCAGGTCTTCGAATTCGAAGCTGAAGACGTCACTACTAGACGTCGCAGACGCAGAAATCTAGATATAGAGCCCATCAGGGAGTCCAACGATAAGGAGAACAAGAAAGATAGCGGCCTGGTGAACGGAAGATCGAGTGGCAGGTTGAGGAATCTGGTGAAGATGGAAAATTACATGGAAGATAAACGTAGCGACAACGACCACGAAGATAGAGGAGAAATGGACGAGAGTAAGGATCAGGACGATCATGAAAAACCGAAAGTCAACGGAAATGTGGGTATGTAGATGTTGTGAAAGGGTGTGCAGTTTTTGTTGGACGTTTTTTTAACTGATGCTTCGTCTTGGACAAAGATTTGTGATGAATTTAAATGTTTTCAAAATATTTCACTTCAGCCGTTTCATTATCTTTATTAAACAAATAATGTACATATTGGTCAAGACTGTCAAAAGCCTTGAGAATTACATCCAAATTTTCTATCTCTATCTCTGACGGTCATATCCTCTTATTATAAAATAACATTTTTCATTCATTTTCTCATTTGCTATGACAAATCATTTCACCTCATTTCATTTGGCATATTTCATCTGTCAACTTTTATATTTTTTTGGCAAATGCCCGTTTTTTCTTTTAAATCTAACTTTGGTGAGTTTATTTTATAATTTCATCATTCATTAATTGCTTCCATTTTTTATTGTTGTAGATATTTTTCAAAAAGAATGAATTTTTTCCGAAAGCTTGAATAACAAAAAACAGTGCTTCGACTACAATGCCCCAAAAAACGAAGAAACTTTTAATTCTACCAGTGAGTCGAATATCTTTGTCGTGTATTTTGATTTAAATTCAAAATTCACCAATAGACAGATGTTTCAGCCTGTTGGGCTTCGTCAGTACTGGGTAGACGGTCTTTGATTGAAGACAAACTGAGAAACCTCAATCGAGGACTGCCTGCTTGGTACTGATGATGCTTAACAGGCTGAAACAGGTGTCTACCGGTAGCTCTTGAAGTGAAATCAAATTGTGAATGATCTGAGTAATACTCATCTATTTTAGCTTTTCATTTTCATGGAATTATTTTCCAGCAGCTTTACTGCATTAACTTTCGATGAAAAAAAACTAGAGGTCAGTATTTAAAAAAATTAAGTTTAGGATGAAGTCTAATGAACGAAACATCGTATTGCAAAGTGATTTATATCAGATTATAACAAATATGAAAGAGTATTGAAAGTTCCTTGTGTATCTTTTTATATCACTCGAGATTGAGGTAGTACAGTCAAAAAACCGAAATTCAGCAATTCTAGTTTTTGGCGGCTATTTTTAAAATAACCATTGATATTCTTGATCTGAAAAAGAATTATTCTAGTTATTCAAAATAGAAATCTTTTGTCCAATTTAACCGACCTTGTAGTTCTTACTCGTTCCGAAATAGCAACAGTGGATTAGTCAGTTTTTTTTTTGTTTTATCTTCGACTTTGAAGCCAGTTTCAAGAAAGTATAACTGTCTAGCCTCCTGTCTCAACATGCCTACTCCTCAGTTTTATTTTCACATGAAACACCCTGTATACTATTACATTTTCAAATCTGCTCAATTTACTGAATCCGATGATACCCCATAGTGGAAATTTGAATTATGGATGGAAACACATGGTTCTGTCAAGTGGCCTACAAGATCACCTGACTTAACCCATTTTGACCTCCTTTAGGTCCTCGCGGTTCATCGAAGATGTTGCTCTGAAACAATGAAACAACTTTTAGAGTTTTGATGAACTATTATCGTCAGTTAGTTACTGAGTACATTGTTGAAGATTGAAAATGAAGTAAAAATGTTTTGTATCGCAGATGAATCCCCGAAAAAACCCAACGACAGCAAACTGCCTCAGTCTTCCAACAGCGACGAACAAGACTGTATTCCGTTGACCAGATTGAGAACAAACCCCGCCAGAACTAGGACT
This sequence comes from Leptinotarsa decemlineata, assembly GCF_000500325.1. NCBI lineage: Eukaryota > Metazoa > Arthropoda > Insecta > Coleoptera > Chrysomelidae > Leptinotarsa > Leptinotarsa decemlineata. Next base: position 13,762 of record NW_019289695.1, read on the forward strand.
GACAGTTTACCGAACGATATGCTACGCAACTCTACGTTTCCTGTTACCAGAAACAGGACTGACAACTTATCCGCCAACCTGTTGCGTAATGCAAGTTACCCCACAAGAACGATAAAGCCAGTAAGGGCTGAGAAAGTATTAGGTGCGTAACATTTCTTGAAAGTTTCTTGAAAATTCTGGAATTAATTTTTTTGTTTCTAGATTCTAGTTCCGAGACTGAAGAGGAGAGGAGGAAGTACTCTTTGAGGGATCGTAGACCCAAACCTGCTCCAAAGACTAGTAAGTTTGAAGTTGTTAGATTAGATTGTCGGGAAGCTGTCCCATGGCCTTTTCAGATCTATTTCGATGCTCCTTGGTTGTTAAAGCTCATTGTCTAGCTTGATCTCTTTGATGAGACTCCATAGCCTTGACATTGACCCCATCATAGAGCTGACAGCCTCTGTAGCACATGCAGTGCAGTTTCTTCCTCTTCTTGACAGAACCTGTCAGACCTATGTTTCTCATATGTTTCCTGAGTCGGTTATTCTCCGTTAGTAGACCCAACACTACCCTTACAACCTCATGGTTGTGGTTTAGCAGGTTTAGTTATTTGTGACCTGCCATTGAGATAATTTTTTGAACCAACTTAAGGCTATTCCATCGATTCCATAATATCTCAGTTTACGAAGTAATATTTGCCTATCGATAGTTTAAAATGCCCTTTTGAAATCAAGGAACACTGCTACTATAAATTTTTCGCTATCGATTTCATTCTTCCATTTTGAAACTGTTAATTGAAGAGCAGTTTCACACACAGGTTATTTTCAGTAAAGTACCTAGTAATTTGTTCATGTTCAACAATTTGCAAAACTTTCTCAATAATCGGCAAAGTATTTATTGCTCTGAAGTCTGACATTTCAACCGCATTATTTATAAAAATGTTGATTTCAAAAATGTAGTAGACATTAATTCTTCAGCATTGCCTTTATTTTTGAGTGGAAAAATAATTGACTTCAGCTTACTTATATCAATCTTCTCGAATTCAACAAATCTCGTTTCTATATTATTCAGATTTTGAGGAGACCATTATGTTACACTTACAGTAGAATTGGAGATATCTTCGATGCTTCAATTTCAAATGAAATTGAAGTTGTTAGTAGGTTGTAGCTCCGTTCTCGCTTTGACGACAGACTAGTACTAAAATTGGTAGATTTGAAATTTAATGGTTGTTTATCACGTTTTATCAATATTTTCATTCTTTTCCATATTTCCCTCAAGTTATCACTATTCGCATCAATTTTGTTTTTATAGTATTGAGACTTTTCGATTTTTAACATATCAGCAACTTGATTCCGTCTCAGTTTATATCGATTCCAGGACTCCTCCTTCTCACTGCCGGAAGTTTTAATGAATTCTTTGTAAGCCCTGTCTCTAAGTTTCGAAGCAGCTTTTAATGTCACAAAAATTCAAAACTTTTCTGAGTAACTGTTCATATATTGCTTTCTCAGAAGTTCAAAATGTTTAAATTTTGAATATATCGATTGTTTTTTACCTATATTACACAACTAGAAATACAAATCAATTCAAAGAACTAAGATTAAAAAAAAGGAAAGAAGAAAAAAAATCGATCGAAATTCAATAACACTATCCATATTTCATCAGTTCGGACTTCCAATTGTCTAATATAATATAAACTGATTTGAAAACTCTGAAAAAACAAATAAAAAATTAATAAGCTTAACCGAAATAAACAATTTCATTAAACAAAAAACTGAAATTACAAAGAAATAACATACAAGTTCTGAGAACCAGAGACATCAGAACCAGAAGACACTTCCAACGCCGCAGGCAAGACTCGTCGAGTTCTGACGAATCTTCTTCTTCGGACGTACGTCGAGGGTAAGTTTTCGCTTTTCTTCTTTTTTTTACCAGCTTCTCATTGACGTATCCTTCAGGAAACCTCCAAAGAGTCCCCACTCCAAAAACGAGAAAATGAAATCCGGGGCCGGAGGTAGCACCAAAATCGTTCCGATCAAACCGGAAACTCTGGACGCCAGCGTCAGGTTCAACAGCATCGGCGGTTTGGATAGTCACATCCAGTGTTTGAAGGAGATGATACTGCTTCCGATGATGTATCCAGAAGTGTTCAGGCAGTTCCAGATACAGCCGCCAAGGGGAGTGCTTTTCCATGGCCCGCCAGGTAAATATATTACTCGAAATATTGTTGAGGGAAGGTTTTGGCTTTCTACTTCTCCATATTTATAGGAAAGAAAGTGGGAGTCTTGCTGAAGGAAGAAGAAAGCAATTCATTTCCAAATAAACTCTTTACTCAATTTAAGTAACAAACATACCAATCATGACCACAATTATTCGATAAATAATTATTCACTTGCAAAAACAGAGAGCTGCAAAGACTTGGGAGTAATCTTTGATACCAAACTCTCATTTGCCCTTCACATAGAGAAAAGTGTAACTGCTGCAAAAAGAATGTTGAGGTTCTATTGGAATTGTGAAGATTTCAAACACACGGAAAGTTTTATCACTCTCCTCAAATCATATGTTAAATCCTGTTTAGAATATCAAATCAAATTCGAATCAAATCAAAATTTATTCATCTCCAAAGTCCATACAAATGTTCATAACAGAACCTACAAACTACAACACTACAAATACAAAATAAGTATTAAAAGTTAATAAACATGGAAAGTTACAAAAATACAAACTTCAAATATAAGTATATATTGAAAAAAAAAAGTTCTGTCTGTTTATAGATACAATCACAGAATATTAAAATAACAGTACGTTAATGATAGTGATAATATAAGAAAATACACCACGAAACATTGTCAACCACTTTCTAACAAACACTATCCATGATAATACAGGGATGGTCTAAAAAGTTTGCGACCTCAACATGAATATAGCAGTACTCGGAAATAATAAAACCTCGCGAATTTCGTTGTTTGTCTGTTGACAGGTACTCATCAAAGTTTATTACCTTTTTCTGATAATATTATTTATGGTGATTGATATTCGATGGCTAAGAGAGAATTAAAAAAAAAGGTAACAAGTTGCTAACGGCAGTTAATGCTATTAGGAGGGCAGTGGTTGTATTTTTTTTTATCAAGAAATAAAAATATGGCTGGGACAGAAATTTATTCAATCTCAAAAATATGATAGCTTCACTGGTAGATAGTATCAAAAGTCTCAAACCACGATTTGTAAAAGTGCAGGCCGTTCTTCATCTTCTGAAGAAGCCAACTTGGTTGGTGAAACGTACGTCGAGAAAAGTATTGCATTTCTGGTGTTTTGAAATTGAAGATTTCAATTTTATTGTTCCAACTATTAATTTTTTGATAACCCTGTCACCGTATTCTCTTTGTTCAGTGCAAACTTCAGTTCTGAGAACCAGAGACATCAGAACCAGAAGACACTTCCAACGCCGCAGGCAAGACTCGTCGAGTTCTGACGAATCTTCTTCTTCGGACGTACGTCGAGGGTAAGTTTTCGCTTATCTTATTTTTTTTACCAGCTTCTCATTGACGTATCCTTCAGGAAACCTCCAAAGAGTACAGTCAAAA
>NW_019289695.1:19128-39315 GCF_000500325.1 Leptinotarsa decemlineata
AAACCTTCCATTATATTCTTCGACGAGCTCGATGGCCTAGCTCCTGTGAGGTCGTCCAGGCAAGACCAAGTACATGCTAGCATCGTGTCGACTCTATTGGCCCTCATGGATGGACTGGCAGATAGAGGAGAGGTCATCGTGATAGGGGCTACGAATCGAATAGACACAATCGATCCAGCATTGCGGAGGCCAGGCAGATTCGACAGGGAACTGTTCTTCCCTCTACCTTCTAGAAGTGTAAGTATTTTATATAGCAATGTAACGTACATTGAAATATATTATGGGCGAGGTTCTATAAATTCCAGTTGATTATCTATTCTCAAGTCTAATGCGTTTACATATCTACATATCTATCTATCTATTTTTCCGTTAACCAGTTAACATAAATCTGTTAATGGTAAATCCAACAGTAAGAACATAAATGATTGAAATCCGGCCCGACGGACCAAGAAATATAGGGAACTCATAAAATTGACCGTAAAGAAGTAATTCAGATCCGGCTCGAAGGACCAAGAAATATAGAAAACTAATGAAATCGGCTTTTTTTAGGAACGTGGAGAAATCCTGAACGTCCATACCTCCGCTTGGTCTAACCCCCCGAACAGGCAAATGCTGGATTATCTGTCGGAGAATACTGTGGGTTACTGCGGTTCGGATCTTAGGGCACTGTGTTCTGAGGCGGTTATACAGAGTTTCAGAAGGACATATCCGCAGGTGTACAGTTCCGAACATAGATTGCTACTGAATCCTGAGAACGTAAAGGTAAGTTGACCCAGTTTCCATAATATTCCTACTCGAAAAACATATGTTTGTTTCACAATGATTGTCGTGTTTCAGGTAGAGAAAGTGGACTTCATGAGGGCGAAGTCGTTACTGGTGCCTGCTTCACACAGAGTTACCCAGGGTTTGGGAAGGAAACTCTTGCCAATATTAGAACCAGTTCTACAGGACCCCATGAAGAAGTCCTTGAGTCTTCTGGAACAGACATTCCCACACGGTTTAAGCGCTACCTTATCAAAGTAAGTTTTTGTTCTCGTCGAGTGCGTTCAAATTTTGGGGTACTTCAAAGCTCTCAATTGGGGCCTCTTTCATTCGGTTCAATATTTCAAGTGTATCTTTTTTTCAGGGTGAAATTGTCCCCCAATTTGCGACCCGCTCAACTGCTAATTACTGGTGACGGTCCAGAGCATGGGCAGACTTCACATCTGGCACCTGCCATCCTTTTCAAAATGGAACACATCCATGCTTATCTCCTGGACCTTGCTGCCCTCTACCAGGAATCTGGTAGATCTGCTGAAGAAGTTTGCATATTAGTAAGTCACTTGAAATGATATGCTATAGTTTATCATGAATTCTTGACAATTATGGTATGATAATGATAATAATAATAGATTTTTTGAATGAGTGGGAATCCCTGATATACAAATGTGAAACAAGGTACACTCTAATAAAAATAATAATAGTGATAACCTTCATTTCACAGAAAAACTTTACGTGTTACAAGACACACAGGCTGATTCACGGTGGATGGCGCATTAGACGTTTCTGGTGAACCAGACAATGGATCGCTTTGAAAATTTAATGGAGGGCATATTCGGACATTCTCTAGCAAACTAAAATATTTTCGACAATGCGGTGTTGNTAAAAATATTTATAACAAAAAAATCTGTACCTTCATGTTTGACGCCATTTCGTTCTATGTTACTGACCTTTTGCAATAAAAGTTCGTAATCTATTCTGAAATAAAGCGTTTATTATTATTTACTCGATTGAAATAACTAGAGCAAATGATTAACACTGCAATGTAATCTTGCAAATTAATTGTAAAATCGTTTAGTATTATTATAAAAATTAATATTTGTCATGATTGTATAACTTGATATTTTCTTTTGACAATAATTTTGAAACAAAATTCATAAAAAACAAATAAAATTGCATCAAAAATAGATAATTGGGGTACCCCACAAGGGATAGTTATATGAACTGGCATATTTTCCCAGACACTCAGACTTTTTTATAAATAACTTGTGTTGGTCTTGAACCTAGCTATTCCACATCGCTCATGCTAAAGTTTTCAACTGAATCGTTTGTTTTCTATGAAGGTTTTTCATGTTCACGAAACCCGTGGACACGAAAGAAGTACCTGATTACACCACCATAATAAAACAGCCGATGGATTTGGAAACGATGATGACCAAAGTGGATTTATACCAGTACGAGTGCGCCAAAGACTTCTTGAACGACATCGAACTCATCTGCCAGAACGCTTTGGAGTACAACCCCGCCAGATCGTCCGCTGACAAACAGATAAGGCATCGGGCTTGCTCTCTGCGGGACTACGCTTACACTTTGATAAAAACCGAAATGGATACCGACTTCGAGGACAAGTGCCAGACAATTTCGTGCAACAGGAAGAAACGGAAACACTGCCCGACGAAATACCTGCCACCTTACATATACACTCCAGGTACGTCATCTTATGATTCGGAGTGGCCCCAAAACGGGACCTTCTGAAACTCTCCTAGATTTTTTTTTATTGTGTATACTTTCAGAAGGTCAAGTTGACCACGAGTCTATGCTTGATACTACTTTGGACGAACAGCAGGATAAGCTGAACGAGAAGTCAGCGGAAAAGTTTGACTCGAGGACTCCTAGGAAAAGGAAGAGGAGTTGGCAAAAAGGGCAACTGTTAGTGAAGAAAAAGAAGAAGAAATCTTTGGATAATTGTCAAGGCCAGGTAGGCAACTACAGTCAATTATATTTTTCATGGTATCGGAATTGTGGCTGCATGTTATTGAGAATGATTCGTTTCTGACAATTGCAACTTCGGATATGTCGATTATTGCATGAATAGCCAAAATCTATCAATGAGCGTATTCAAAATCTTAGTCAATTAAGTCTTGAAATATCCCCACAGTCTGAATATTAGCACTTCCAAGTCTTTCTAGCAGTAAATTCAGAATTGTTTGATACTTCAGATTTGTCAATAGACAAATTCAAATGTTGTGAATTGGCATTCAAAACATAACTATTTTGACTTCAAATCTGTCAGCCGATGGATCAAATTCTGTCTAATGATTCTTTAAATCTTTCAACCGACACTCAGTCAGACTAGAATCGTTTTATTTGTAACGTGCACCCTTGAAAAAGTATTTACTTTTTGTCGAATTATGTCCGCTATAAAAGTTTCTCTACTTACTCATTTATATTGAATGACAATATTCAAAATGTGTCAATGGGCAAAATCAAAACCTGTCGGTGTAGAAGCTATAACTTGTCACTTGTCTGTGAAAAAACAAATTCAAAACAAAAATTGTACACTTTTGACACTTTAAATCTGTCAACTAACAGATCAGCCTCTGTTGATTGACACATTTTAATGTGTCAGTGAGTGGTTACAAAACTTTTAATTGATACAGAATTAATTACTGTTTAATTGTAACAGTATATATTACTTTTTTAATTCTTTTGATCAACAGTTTAGTCAATTGATGTTTTTCACACCTGCTATTGACAATTTCAAAACTTGTCGGTGGATTGATTCTAGCTTTCGAGCTATGATCAGATTCAAAATATGTAAACTTGTACATACATACAAAATATTACCGTGTTTTATTTTCAATCCCTGTGTTTTTGTTATGCAGGTGGACGAAAAAGTTTCATCTAGCGAATCCAAAGAAAATGACGCCAAACCGACACCCACTCAACCTGTCACTGCCGATGAGGTGTCTTCCGTAATAGTGAAAGAGGAACATGCGGAAACCGTTACCGAAGTGACGACCCCGCTTACCATTAACTGTGATATTCAGACTAGTAGAGTGGAACCTTCGAATTTCTTACAGTGAGTACCATTCATTGAAACTCTGGGTTAAACATTTCATGGGTAAATAAGTGTTTTGTTAGCAACAAGGTGTTGAATTTTTCCCTATTTTTGTTCACTTTTAAACAAAAAATTATTATCATTAAATGCTGAAGCAAACAACAAATATATCCGTTTCGATGTACCTCATTGTACAATTTTGGGACCACTATTGTTCAAAACCAAAATATACTTTATTGTCACAAGATTTTGTATCCCATCAACAAACCCAGAGATATCACTCTGGGTTTTTTCCTTCCGCAATATTGTTGTATCATCAGCGAATAGAGTAAAGCTGCCAGATATATCTATCATAGTCAAATCATTAATATACAACAAAAACAGAACTGAACCCAACCCAGAACCCTGTGGCACACCAGATGGGATTGCCCTTCTTTCTGAAAGTTCCGGTGTTCTTACCATTTGACTTTGGCCTGAGAGTTACGATTCAAACCAGTTGTACGTCATCCCTCTGCATTTTTCCATTTATATCACAATACATTAGATTGATGGATGTAGTTCCCTTCATATAATATGGATATTGATATGCTTGAAAGTGTTCAAGACAAGTTTTTAAGATACTCTGCATATAAACTGGAGTATCATATTGGTGAATATAACCATAAAATTATATTGGAGACAGTGTTAAACTCTTAGGCATACATCTGGATGATTCTTTGAACTGGTTAGAGCACAATGAATAACTTAGCATTGAACTGTCGAAATGCACATTTCTTCTTCAGAAATTGAAAGATGTAATCTCTTGAACAGGCATTACTTTAAACGTGAATCTAAAGAGAACAAGAAACACAGAAATCTTCAAAGTATCTTTTTATCATACCAACTATTGCCAGAATGAGTATAGGTAAAATTTTCAGACTTGCACACACTTACAATGTGGATATAGAACTTTTTAATTCTTCCTTGGAATCATTCAAAAAGACTGTGACAAGATTGTAATTTATGACTGTCCCTACATCCAGCTTACAGTTCTAGCTGAATGTTACAGTGCATATGTCTTGTTGATTATTTTGTAAAAATAGGCAATGTTTTGAATAAATAGATATTGACTCGTTATCGCCTTTCCAAATCATCAACTAATAACTCACAGGGATTCTTATTTTTATGGGGATAGAACGTTTGAGAAAATGGAAGGAGGAACGAAAATATTAATTTATGAAACATGGAAAATGGATTTTTTCAAAATTCACATACAAATCATTTTGATTTTGTAGAAAAAAATCACGTATATTTTTGAATTCTCGTCTAGGTCTCCAAGAAGAAGGCTCAGTGATCTTCTCAGTCCATCGGAGTTGTTGGATAATCCACTGGATTTTGATGATGTGGATGAAGCTCTAAATGAAGCAGGTAAGTTTCCAGTTCAGATGAGTAAATAATGTTAGTAATGATAACAGTTCGAACTATCCAAGGAATGATTTCGAAATTCGTTCATAAATTGTGTTAAAATTGGAGTCTCTGATATTTATTCTTCTCTTGTCCTATGGCACTGTTCTTCTGTCTTTTCTTTTGCGTTGATATTTGGAATATATCTGTTCACATTGAAATGTTGTAAGTTTGGACTTGTCACTTGTCACTTCTTTAGACAATAGAAACCCAAAGTTGTAACATTCACCAAGAAACATTGTCATCTTCTTTCAAACAATATGTCAATTGATCCTGTAAATATTTCAAGTGATACTTGAAAGTCTCTATTGACACTTTTAAATTCCAACTCTGGCGGAACAAATTATAAACTATTAAAAACTTGTCAATCCACACTCGAATCTATCAATGAACTTCGCAATTAACTTGTCATTTGAAATTGGTTAGTGTTCACAAACCCTGCCTATTGATCTTTTAATTCTTTTAGCCGGCTCTTTAATTCTGCAAATGGACAAATTCAAAATTTGTCAATTGAAAGTTTTAAATTCTATCTTTTGACACTTCCCCCTATGTTTCAAGCTACAAAAGTGCATCAATTTATATCGATACAGTATTAAAAATTTTTAGTTTCAGAAAACTCCAAAACTAAAAATAATATTGAGTGCTCCCAAACGGAACTGGAAAAGGCATTGGAGACGGCTGTCAAAATGACAGATGGATATTCTCTAGTATCGCTTCTCGACCTCTACAACCACCTTAGCAGGATAGTAAAGAAATATTCCAGGACACACATAAGGACGCAGTTGCCAAAGGTAAAAATACTTCATCAATGTTAATAGTGACGAACATTTTTTCAAAAAAGTGTAGCTGAAAAGACTTACATGGATTATTTTCTAGGAACTGTCAAAGGAATTGTCAAGGTGCAAAAAAGAAGGAGCTCCTGAGTACAAGTCCCATTCACCTCTGGGAAAATCACCCTGACCGGGCCGTTTTAAATAGAAATATTTTTTATTTTTAAGTATTTATTTCGGTATTTTTAATTTTTTAGGTTATTCATAAACGAGGCGGTGTACTGTCTTAACTTGATTTTTTATTTGCCAAGTGTTGGACGGATTGAACGCACGGGTTTGTATGGTAGTGTAAATGACGAACGAAACGGGTCCAGGGGCGTAACCTTGAGGAAGTCCAAAAATTATATTCACTTCTGATATCACATTTTCTCAGAAACGAACTCTCTTTCTTTATGTACCTTTGAAACCGTCCAACATAGAGTAGCGTCACTTTTAGTTTTGATTTTAAAGAGTCGTATATTCTGAAGAACATACTACCAAAGATTTTAGGTTTGTAAGTATCACATTCACTGCCATAAGAAATGTTATTTTTTGGGTTTTCATTTTTTCAAGGAATCTGTAAATACGTGCCTTCCCCATTAATACAAGTTGTTGAATCCTGTGTATGATTTGAGTATATATGTGTGAAGTATCAGGTGTGAACTTTTTGAAATTTTCCATTGTTCGATAATTATTAAAGGTTTATGATTTATATGATGGTTTTGTTTTTTTTTTCATCCTGCTTCATAACTTCCAGTGTAACGGTGATCTGTACTGAGGTAGGTAGGTGAGGGTGAATGTAAATTCTGAATAATAATAACAATTTACTTCCCAAGAAACATACACCCTCTTGAATGAAAATTAGTCTAATCAACAAGTTCAAATTTTGCCTTAATTGTTGATTTATAAAGATAATTTTCCTTTTTTAAAGTAGAATATCTAGGTACATATAAATTATTTCAACTTGATATAGGCGCTGTTGCCAAAATGTGAATTAGAAACGAATCCCTTTAAAAAATTAAAACCCAACATTTGAAACATCAATTTGAATACTTTTTGAAGTGAATTTGAAAAAAAACATGAATTAAACTCAACTTTATTTTGTTCAAACTTGCATTTGCTGTAATAACCCAAATTGAGGAACATTCCCCATTGTTCCCCTTTATTGTATTAAGTTTGCAAGAGGAAATTGGTAATTTGGATAGGTCAAATGATAGCTGAGTTAAAAATTGTTATTCATTTTCCTCCAGTTTTATGAGTTGTTCCTAGATAGGTGAATAGTTTAGGTAATGTATTTTACATGTAGAAATTTGAAAGGTAGTAATCACAATGATTCAAATTACTATAAAAGCACGACTCAGAATTTGTACAAACAGTATTATGAAGCCCAAAGATGCTATCATATAGCAAAACGTGTCGTGATTTTGTAGACTTTCAAGTGGAAATCTCACATCAAACTATGTTTTTTGAATACGTAATAATAGATTTTCATCAACTATCGGTCACTTCCATCATTACCTAGGTTAAATTTCAATATGCCCTGTAAACCCTGCCAGCTCAGAAAGATGAAATGACTTTCATGAAAATTTCCACCTTAATAATCCCAGAAACTTTTCCAAATGAGTGCGACTGTGAGTCCTAAAAAAAAGAAATTGATAGCAAGAGCCACACATTTCACAAGTTTGACAAACCCGGGAGCAGGTGCAAGTATATCAACAGCAAGCCGAATATACAAACTAATCTGACATCCATTTAATGAATAATCGCACCCACTGTTTCAAGACCCTTAAAAACAAAGTTTCTGAAACAACAGCTATCAGGAAAATAAGATTAGGGCATCCAAATAACCCAAACACACAACCCTCTACTGTACCAACTCACTGGTATTATCCCCATTGAAGAAAGACTACCGCTACTTACTTATAAGTTTGCTGGAAAAGACGACTATGTAGAAAGAAATCATTAGACGAGAAATCTCCATGCAGGAGTATGACATCGCCACCCAACAGAAACACTGTTGGAAAAACTAACACAGCTTCATCAATGAAATTGATATAATCCAACACCCTTCGTTGTATTAGCCAGGGGAGTAGTTGTTTTCTGATAGGTGTCAGTCCGTTAACCTGCAGTGTAGTTGAGAATGGTCTGAAGGAATTGTTCCTTTAGATCTTTAGATGTTTCAATGAAATTGTTTTAGGTTTATTGATAATCATATAAGATTTTCTTTTTTTTTGTGTGTAATATTGTAAAATAAGCTATGTAATTTTGAAGCTATTTTGTTACACAGGCAGAAGGACTTCGGTCGATAGCCAATTGTGCAAAATTGTAATGTTTTTCAATAAACTACAATTTTTGTTATTATTGTAAGTCCTGATATGTCCTTCGTGTTGTTCTGCGGGATACTAAGAAATACACAAAGCCTCCCTTATATAAAAATTTTATTAACTTACAGAATAATGACTATAACATTACGATGCCAAAAACTGATTAGTAAACAGGGTATAAAATTGGAATGGAGTCTTTAAATATAAAATATAAAAGTAACCAACTTTGTAGAAATAATTAGGTGAATAAGTTACAAGAAATGCTCCAACACAGCCTGTTGCAAGAACAACACTACAACCTAAATGTATAATGCACTCGATGGTAAAAATCACTTATCTCTTAATAAGTACTCCTAAAAGTGTCGAAAAATCGTCTCTGCAACAGGCCAAAGACGTTGCACTAAAAACATCTACCCTGACATGATCAGCTTGACGAATTCTTCATAGTTAACATTACCTTGGGAATCTTCCTGGCCTTGAAGAAGCTGTTCCACCTTAAAAAAAAATCGCACAGAGTAAAACAGTCAAAGACACTTTGAAATGCAATGAATACCTCATCATCAGTTAATTTTTCTCCGAGAGTAGTTAAAAGGTGGCGCAGCTCTGCAGAACTGATGTAACCATTGCCGTCTTTGTCGAAATGGCGCAAACCTTCAATGAAGTCTTGATATGTATCGCCGCTCCTTGTCTTTGAGATTTGCTAAAATAAAATCTTCACTAATTATCATTCAAAATTATATGTAGAGTAGTCAAAGCCTTGGTTTGGTTCATCAAAAGATTAGGGAAAATGAAACTAAATATAAACAACATTGAGAAATATTATCTGAGTACTTCAAAGTGTCTCGATTATTAATTGGTACTCTGTCAGTTTTTGAAATGATTATTCCAGTGAAACTGCTTGGTAACTAACGATATGAAGATGGAAACAAGAAATAAATAAGAGTAAGAACATAATCACAGCCTTTTTTTGATTTTAAACGGCCTTTGAAACCATTTAAAGCAATCCATTACAAGTATGCTTAAGCTAGCAAATAAGAATACCGTCTTTATTGATGTACTCTGTCAAAATCACGTGAAACATATTACTACTCTACTATGAAGAAACTGCAGATTATTAATAATGAATAATACATCGATATTTATGTAATTTCAGTATTCCAGCTTATTATTTAATTACATGCAATAAGTGGTTATGAACTTTGCCAAAATATGGATCTTCACATTCAAGAAACTATTCATATGATCTTTTGTTCTTTGGGAAAACATTCTCTTCGTTTGCACAATATAGTTTTGGGCAAGAATCACAAGTCAACGTATATACTCTTAATCTATCTGACACCGAAGTTTTGTGTTTATTACATTTAATGAATTTGCTCACATTATCATTTGTTCTGTGAGCCACATCCAAGACTTTCTATTGAAAAAACAATCTTGGAATGTTTGGAAATCAATAGATTTCAAAATTCTACTGATTTACCGATTAATCAAATAGAATTAGATGTTTTTTCTAATGTGGAAATTGATGATTGAATGAATGAATTCTCATCAATATTTAGGCACAAGAGAGACATATCATCACAGAACTGTTGGAACAAACTAGGTCATGGATTATATGTTACAAGTGCTAATTTTAACAATAATCATGAGTAAAAGTATACTAAAACAAAGTAATTGCTTTGATAACCTAAATAACCTGCAACTCAATGTAATGCACTTGAACTTTTGTCATTCTAACTATTAGTTGACTTTCAAATTCAAGTACAACTGTTTTGGACTTATTTAACAAAAGCAATAAACACTAATAACAATAAAAGCACTATAACAATTGCTAATTGAAACATTTGTATAAACTTTCTATAAAGACTATTTAAAATGGATATCATTAACTACCTATGAGATAAAAACCAACATATTAGGAACATTCCAGAATTTATCTACTTTTAGAGTTCATGAAGAGAACAGATGAATAGCTTGAGCTAGTTTTTTGAAAAAATTTAATTAGACTTATATATTTTTGTCCAGGACTTCAAAATCTGACTTTTGCATGGTCATTTCTCCAAAAGTAGTCCGGAGCATCAAGTTTTGACTTTAGATTTGTGATCAGCGGTCAAAACTACATTAGTCTAATTAGGAATTTTCCAAAAATTAGTATGAGCCATTACAAGTTGCCCAGTAAAAAAACTGAATAAACTTCATATTAGGAGCAATTAAAACTGGTATTATCAAGTACCCTAGAGATGAGAGCTGGCACATTAAGAAAGTCTATTCAAATTAGAGTTGATGAAGAAAACAAAGAATGACTCATATGCATATTTTGCATCTGAATCACACTGAAAAGAAGCATTTGTAAAAGACTCACCTGGTAAATGGGCAGGAACACTTCAAAAGACACCCTCTCATCAGGTTTGTGCTGGTGGGTGTACTTTTTTACATCCGATTCGGTTGGGTTTTGACCCAATGCCCTCAGGGCGTCTCCGATCTGGGCAACGTGAATTTTTCCATCCCCGCGGTTATCGAACAGCTGGAAAGCCTCCTGGAACTCTGAAAAAACACCACATCATTAAACACACCTCACCTATTACTCTGCTAACCTTCTACAGAAGTTAGGGTTAATTTACTGGGAGGTTCGTAGAGATACATCTTTGTATATTGATATTGGAGAGATCTGATCAAGAACTGAACATCTGCGTCCGAGAAATGCGTAATTGGCAACCTTACATAAACTTTCAAAATCATACCTTATAAGGAATAAACTGGCAAACATGAATCATTTCAACACTCCATAACCTACTTCAAGTCAGTTTGTTGCACTCAAAAGAGCTACCGATAGTTTTTGAAAATTACCGCAGGTTTTGACGCCTCAGTGAGTATTTGTTTTCTATATTTACAGGCGAAAAGATCAGGAAGATAAAGGAAATACATTGGGGAGTGTTAAGAAAAGGTACAAGAGCTTATCAAGGCGGGGCAAAGTAACCTCAATTTAACGACTATAATTTCCTTACCGGCCATCTGATCCTCAGTGTAATTTGCCTGCAACATAACAAGGAACAATTACTGAGATTGCCATATTTTTTACGATGGATTTATGAGGAATTCTTTTGTATTTCTTACCATTTTTGTGATTTATCGCTATTGAACTGTCAAAAAAAAACGAATCAAAATCAAATGACGTTTACAAATTGTACTAGTTCTGTGATTGAACGCTAGTCCTAGCGGGAAATTCGAAATAGGTCGGAAGAAGATGCTACCGGGGGGAATCGAAAAGTTCGAGCAGTGCTCTCCATAGAATATGAAAATAAGAAGCTTTTTAGAACAAATTCAAATATTAAAGTTGAAGAATAATTATATAGCCAATGCACAATTGTCAATCAACAATGATCGAGCTCAATCAGAGTTTTATGTCAACCTGTTTTAGCCAGTCTATCTGTCGATTGACGCTTTTCATTCTGTTGACACTTTATGAAATATCTCAATATTGATTCGAAAATGTTCAGATTTGTTGACTTAATTGTATCATCTGGCTTATTAAACATTTCAGGACCAAGATGAAGAAAGGTGTTTTGTTGTAAAGAGATCTGTTTTATTTCTGTTCTGTTTAAACCTGTTTTTCCGTTAACCAGCTGTCGCACCCCTACGAACGACAACCCTCAGAAGTCTAAAATTGTGCGAGATAAAGATTAACGAGGTCTTACCTTTTAACGTGTGATTCCTAACACGAGTTGGACGATAGCAAGTGGAAATCTATCGTTTAGGAATCATCTGAAGTCGGCAACTATCAGTTTGCAATAAAGCAGGCCCAAATATGCAGTCAGCATAGTTAAGGTGTGACAGAACAAGGGATTCGCATAACAGGATTCACATTTTCTTGTTAATAAATGTCTATAAGAGTAAATAAGTTTCAAATTACTAAATGCTTTTTTTATGACAAAGGAAAAATTAATACTAAATTTTGGCGAATTTCGAGAAGCAGGTTTAAATTGTATTTGTTTCTTTCTCGTGCTCCTTTCGTCCAAAAAGCAATGATTTTGCTTTAGCTGAGTTATCGTCAAACATAACTTCTTCGATAAGGAAGCCAAAGATTGGTATTCATATGGTCACAGGCAAGACGAATATCACTTTCTTCAAAGGACATGTAAAGTTGTATGTCGTCCGCATAAAAGTGAACTGAGAAGTGTCTTAATGTTTATGAAATTGCGAAGTATAAATAGTATACAGAAGGGGTCCAAGGATTAATCCTTGGGGCACTCCACTTTTTATAATTGCAGGATGAAACAGGTTTTCATTGAACAGCACAGTCAAAATATAAATTATATTTCAATACCACCTTCACAAGCCACATAAACAACAGTTGTTTTGTTATTTATTTATATAGAGGAAGATAGGTTAGGTGCACAAAATGTCATGTCACAGAATGTCTCGGAACTCGGAACATAAGTAAACAGAACAGCACGCCTCTGAAATAAGGCATCTTTGTTTGTCTCATACAGGTAACAGATTCGTTGTCATTAACAACAGTTGTTTTGTTATTTATTTATATAGAGGAAGATAGGTTAGGTGCACAAAATGTCATGTCACAGAATGTCTCGGAACTCGGAACATAAGTGAACAGAACAGCACGCCTCTGAAATATGTCATCTTTGTTTGTCTCATACAGGTAACAGATTCATTGTCCTTTATCAGCTAAAACCGATGTTGCCAAATGGTGAAATAGAAACGAATCCCCTTTAAATGTTGAATGCATTATTTCATTCCTCTTTTTTAAGTATTTAAATAATTTTTCAAAGAAAAAGGTTGAAATGATAAGTTTAAAATGTGTTGTTTTAGAGCTCTTTTATGAAAACTACTTGATTTTCGTCAGGAGGAACATTAACCATTCTGGTTTTGCCATTTTCGCGTGCTTGAGTTTACTTCGAGTTTTACTTTTACATTTTTAGAATTTTCTTTAATTATTAAATAGTGAATGCATATTAATTACATTTGATGCTTGTACTATTATGATAGGGGAGATCCCATACAATAAATTAATAAATAAATCGGAGATTTGAAGTAAACACGAAGAAAGCACACAGGGTGATCCTGGACAGTGTGTTCTGATGAAAAATACAAATAAAAATATAAATATTCTAAAATTCACATTTTTGTTATTCATTTGATACCATGAAACACTAGTTTACAGCCAATTTACTAATGTAACGCCAAGGACAGTTCTTTGTTAAATTTTGGTCCCTAAATGCGAAAATGATAGTAAACATTAACACGTAAGATTTTTGAGTTATGATTTTTTTCACAAAAATTTAATGAACACATTTCAAATTTGTTTTTTCTCTCTTCCTCCACTTGTCCAAAGAAAATGCTGAACTATTATGGTCTAGATTACAACAATGGAATTAACTAGCCCCTAAAACCAAAGTTACAATATTCAGGAACCGTAACCATGAGCTGTCCTCGTTTTTTACTATGCAGAATAAAATGTGTGTTTGTGTAAATACAAATGGTGTGATGGAAATATTAGGATTTGCACATAACCCGGAAGAATGGTGTTCATTTGAAAATTCGTCTAAAACAAGTTTAAAAGCCGTTCTGCTCCATAATGGTAACAAAAGACCCTCTATTCCTCTTACACACACAGTTGCCATGAAGGAAATACACGAAAGTATGTCACTTATTCTAAATGCAATCAGTTGTAATAGGTATAAGTGGCAAATATGTGGTGACCTAAATGTCATAGGACTATTACTAGATCTTCAGGGCGGATTCACGAAGTTTAGCTGTTTTCTTTGCCAGTAGGGCAACACAGAGCCATTATCAAGTAAAAGAATGGCCTCCGAGAGATAAATATATTCCAGGTCAAGCTAACGGGAAGAATATACCTCTTGTTAATCCCAAAAACGTTTTGTTACCTCCATTACACATTAAACTGGGGTAATGAAAATTTTAGTAAAATCATTACATAAAGAAGTTGATGAATTTGAATTTTATCCCAGAAAATTTGGGAGCTGTCAGTAACGAACAAGGGGAAAGGTTCCACCAAGGCATACTGACAATGGAGCAACGTTATCAAGGCAAATGGGATGCAGCAATGATGGGGCATTATTGTTGGTTCCTTATGAGGGAAATCATATAAACGAAAGTCAACATTTGCAAAAAGGTTATGCATAAAAGACTTCATTTGAATCTTTTTTCATGTGTATTGGAAATTTTTTGATGTTGTTGTCGCACTAAGGTTGCTTTAAACTCTCATGTATAGCCATTATAATATTAGTCGCAATTTTTTTTCTTATTTGTTGACTAGTAACATTAATCTTCTTAATAAACGGGTGTTACCTTGATCCGGACCACCTGTGCAGGTTCCACATCCTTGTGATGGGCATGTCATTAAAAAGATCAACTCCACTCCTGCACACTTCTGAAATATTATCGACCTAGGCGTGGCCCCGCCAAGAATTCGAAGGTGAAGTAAATAAAAAGTGCTTTGTGATGTATGATCGAATTATGGGTTGTAATTAAGAATTTTTGTTTGATATATTTACCGAGGATGGTTGTTTTTATGTGTGCTGTGATGATATCATATTTCGTGCGGGTGTTGGATGAAATGCTACTAGGAGTGGAAGGTGATACGCCTACAGGTGTTCAAAGATATGAAAAAAACTTTGATGACTTCATTAGTAAACTCTTTTCAACTTCCTGGTTGATCCAGATCGAGTATCTGAAACAGTAGTATTTTTTTAAGTTCATCAAGATGAACAATAAAACAGTTGAGTAACGCTTCTTTGAGAGAAATGCCTTTCTTTTAGAGCAGAAGTTCTCAAACCCAATTTGGTCTACCGCCCACTTCGAGAATTAATTATTTTCTAGCGCCTCCCAAATTTTTTTACTTTACTACATCTTACGAATCACAATCGCAGTCATTATTTTAATAATAAATTGAAATGATACTTTTTGATGAGGGTAATGTAAAACACCATTTTGTAACATTACGAAAACTGTTTATTCATGTTATTAAAACAAACATTTCAATTTGTATTTTAAAACTAATCTAATGTGATGGATGACTTTGATGATTTTTAACAAGTTTGTTAATATCAGGCTTGAATTTACTCCAAAACAGCCGTAAGTCACCGCGTTCGGTAATCTGCAACCGTGAAAAAAATTGTAGACCTTATAATCGAGCCACTATTGTTTTTGATGAATCAGTCATTTTTTGTAGGTTGTTTTCCAAATGTATTTAAAACGACTCTCATATTTCCTCTATAAAAAAAAGGCGACAAAACTGAGGTAGACAACTACAGACAGATATCTTTACTTTGTTCCCTCTCTAAACTGTTTGAGAAAGTTGTTAGTAACAGAATTCTGAATTACATGGATCAAAATAATCTTTTTAGTAATAACCAATATGGCTTCAGGAAGAACAAATCAATTGAATCAGCTTCACACCATTTAATAAATTTCATTTATACACAGGTTGACTCGAATAAACTAGTTGTAACACTTTTTTTCGATTTGTCAAAAGCATTTGATACCATTTCTTCCGAATTTCTTATAATAGAGCTTCTCCGATTTTTTATATAATACTTCTATGTTGTGAAAGTTTGTGGACGTGAACCATATTTATTGTTTTTGTATTGTTCAACTTCTGTAGTTTTATTTTGTTTTTTAATTATGACTTAGCACATGTACTCAATGTACCGAAGTGTCAAATAAATAAATTTCTCTTTTTATTTAGCAACGTTGCACTAAACTGAACTAAACAGTACTAAATCCACGTTCACACAAATACGATGATGGGAATGCTATCAAAAATCTTTAAACGACGGACCACAATCCAGGGTGCAATTGCGGGATTGGCTTTTATAGTGAACATTCTTGGTATCCATTTTTTAATTTTATTTTTATTTCCTCGTTCGTTATCAGTTCTATGAGTTCTTCTTTCAGCGAGGGTGATCCTGCTGTGTTGACATTTGAAAAAGGATCAAACACCCAGTCCGGTATTGCCAATTTTAAAATTTCTTGGAATCGTTCTGCGAAATCACTGTGGAGGTTCTCCAAATGTTGGTAGTAAACAAGCAAGTCGTCGTTATCGAAGTATACTGCTGACAAATTAGGGAAATTGCGAACCTCACGTCTGCCGATATTATTCTTGTATAAGATCAATTTGGCTACAAAAGCAGCAACGACATTTTTTGTTCCAATCAAATTCAAGTTGTCACCTTGAAGTTTGAGATTGACATCATTAAATAATTCATACAGGTCTGTCAAGCAGGCAATATTCTTTGAAGTGATGAGGTTGTCGTGCAATTCTTTGTCTTCGTTTTCCAAGAACTCTATTACAGTAAAATCGAGTCAGACAGTTACCTCTTGATAACCAACGCACTTCTGTGTTGCACATTTACCTGACTAACAATATGCCGTTGAGAAAATTCTGAAATTCCGAGTATATCCGGAGATATCAATGTCTCCAATTTTTTGAAAAAGAATGATAACTCATGATACATCATTGAAAAAGTAAAATCTGGTTCTATTCAAAACAGAAAGAATCCAATGTAGCGTCCTCAAGAAAAAATAAAGTTGATGATGGTGGCCGGAAGACGAAACGTCGGATAGCAAATCTGAAAACATCATTATGTTGCAGGGAAAAAGTGGCAACGTGGAAGTGCAATTTATTTTCGAATCCTTCGAAAAATAAAGCCAGAAAAAAATTAAAACTATTTTCCGAAATTTCTGTAGTTCCGGATATCTCCGGACATACTTGGAATTTCAGAACTTTCTCAACGGCATATTGTTAGTCAGGTAACTTTGCCCCAATTTAACCATCTTCGTATCTCTCGTTTCCAAGATCCCAAAGGTGAGGATCGAATTTGAAACATCCTGTATATGCATACATTCACTACATATTCATTGAAATATATTTGGTTAAAAATAAAAACTACCAATTGAAAAACACAACACATACTTGTTTTTTTCAATGTAGTTCTAGTCTCTATAACATTAAACATATGAAACAAATATGTGAATTCATCTTTTACTAAATACACACATCGGAAAAGTCTAGGGATATTTTTATAACATACTGAATATCATAAAAATAAATGCATGAGGTCGTTTAATTTCGATTAAATTGGTACACTCGACCACCCTGTAGATTTCTATGGGTTGAACAAAGCCTGCAAAAAAAAAAAAAATTATTGCCATTTTTAAAAATATCCCTAGACTTTTCCGATGTGTGTACATTGAGATAAGTCCGATAGGTATATATTTTCTATTCTCTTTTTAGATGAACAAAGTTATCGTTATGAATGATCCCAAATCGTTAAGCATTTGTCAAGTCAAACCCACGGTTTCCACCGTTCAAACTCACCAAATCGTTATAATTCATTCTGCTACAATGGCTTGGTGATTAAGCCTAATTTCCTACATAATATGACAGGTCGCTACCGAGTTACTTTGTCCATGTCGTAATTTGTGATGGCAAAATACCTGCAGGGTATTAAACGATTTATCAACTTTACGACGGTGGTTATGTATCATTGTTTGAGCGTCGGAATCGATTTTTACCGCTTAAATTAAGTCTTCACGTGTTTGGAATATTTTTTTATCCATTTGCATTTTACTATTGAATGTACAGGACCTGAAATAGTGCTTTGAACAGTTAAGTAAATCAAGGCATAATCTTGAATATTCGATATCGTTGAGCGACTGGTCAACAGAAGAGGTCCGGTCTTGCTCCACAACAACGCCCGTCCGCACGTTTCAGAAATCATCGTCCGAAAATTGAATGAATTGAGCGTCTGCCTTATCCACCATACTCCCCAGACCACTCGCCAACCGACTACCATCTTTTCAAGAACTTTGGTAACTTTCTCACCGGTAGAACCTTCGCCAATCAGAACCAGGCAAAAACGGTCTTCGTTGACGTCATCGAATCCTGAGCCTAAATGTCTTGAAGATGTATCGTACACATCTTCTTAACTTCTCAGCGGGATTTTATATTTCTATAAAATTGTAGACATATTCCACAAAGATAGTGTTAAAACCTAATCACTGTTCATATTACTGGAGTTTTTTCCTAACACTAAACCGTTATTTTAACATCTTCACACTGTTTCGATCACCAAGTGATCATCTTCAAGAGGAAGATCAAACCAGTTTAATTTGATCTTCTTTTACACCAAATGTTAAAAACAGTGCATCACAATTACCGTTCACATATTTACTGTTTAGTACCTGATCATTTCATTGACTAAGTTATAAAAGAACATATATTCCATCCAGAATTTGGATTGATGAATCTATTATATTTTGAACGCAAAAAAACTGTTCAACCAAGTTCACAAACTTTCAAATAAAATTATGGCAATGTGATAATCAGAACGTACAAACAAAAATTTAGATTAATTTGAAAAATCATCCCGAGAAGGCCCCGGTACTGACCCTTGGGGCACTCCATGTGTAACTGCAACCAGCGACGAATGTTTTCCATTCATCACGATACACCGGGACTTCCCAGACTTGGAAATGTATTTCAAAGCGTCACATATTCATCTGATATACAATAACCGGCAACCGATCCCATTTTAAGGTAGATAACTATGAAATTCAATTTTTAACGAAACAAAATTACAAGCAGTGAGTGACCTTTTGTTCACGTGTCTTTAGGATGGTGGTTATCTCGTACGCTAATATTTGCGTTATTTTTCACGGGAAACAATTTGTAGGCGTCGCCTGATTTGCATGTACCGCGCCTTTTTTATTCCTGCTGTCTGAAGTGAACTATTAATAAATAGTCGGAATGATAGAAAAAATATTTCATTTCTACTCAAGGTGGAGTGTTGGACTAAACGGGGGAGGTGGAGTAATAATGAATTAATAGTATATACAGGGTGTGTCAGGAATGTTCCCTGAAAGGTGGGAACGAAGCAGAGATTTTTTTATGGAAAAAACACAAGCACAATGTCTCCGGTTCGGAGACATTTATTTTCTTGGAGAAAACCGATGCCTGGGGTTTTGTGGCATTGAATTGAACTTGGTTACTTNTCTCCTTCATTTGCAGACATACTGAAAATCTGTTCACACTTTATAATACCATTATAACTTCATTAACGGAAAAACAGATTTTAAACAGACAGACAGAGATTATAATATTGTAATATGATCATAGAATTGTTATACAGTGAGCCGTGAAAATTAGGACACCCTCATCTTTGGAGTTTTAAATATGGACCTGATTTTTTTGTAGAAATGTCTGTATATTTCCGGGAAATGAAGTTTTTTTGATATCCTCAAGAATTTAGGTAAATTAATGATCATCACAATATTATTAATTTTTTTATAACGGTCCTGATAATTACTACGAAGGAAGTGATTCTCGCTCTCTTGATGTATCACACAAACATCAAGTTGAAAGTCAATTTTCGGGGAAAAATCTTTTTGGCTCTCTATTTCTCCACCACTGAAGAAAAAATATGAGAGTAATGAAAAAAAAACTACTTTTTATGAGTGATTTTTGTGTAATTTCACGCGTTACTGTTGAATAGAAATGTGCTGATATTCATTAATTTTACTCGTGGCATTTTTTAAATTTAGTTACATTATCATTAGATGAAAAAATTTTGATTGTAATATGAAAAGTTTTAGAATTAGGAAATTTTGATATCATTTCTGAAGTTAGGTTTCCATTTTGCCTCTGACTTTTTTTTCATAAACATTGATAATGAATAATGATGAAGATTCAATTATGCATCTGTTTTTCTTGAACAATTTTGGTAGCTCATCATTGGGATAGTGGTACAACATA
>NW_019289695.1:39740-54795 GCF_000500325.1 Leptinotarsa decemlineata
CAATAAAATTTCAAGTTTAAAATGGGAATTCAAAAGAATTTCGAATTTAATGTCAGAATTTACTGGAAATTCCAAACTGAAGTCGTAACATGACAAAATTATAATTGTCAAATTCCCACATTGGAATATTTTTGTATTCTGACTCTGTTCTCAAACTTTCAATAAACCCTTAATTTCAACTCAAAATTTATTGAATGTATTTTTAATAAAATTTCTGCTACCGCCACGTATTCTGACCTTCAATTCATAAAAGAGCAACAGATTAAATTTCTTCTAGAGCAAACACGAGCAATATACAATTATCGCAAACAACCAATATCGTCGGGTTTATATAAGAGCAAAGTTACTTGATACGCCTGTACCGACAACTCAGAACCAAGTCATGGCCCCCCGGCCTTGGGATTTTGTTCCGACCCAACGACTGATCTGAATGCGACCATTGAAATCGACATCTTTCTAAACTAAACGCCTTGAAATGCACAACTTGCAAGTTGGAAGAAAACAGACATGCTGAAATCACGTTTTGAAACATATTTTATTCGAGCAGCGCATGGGTTGGTTTTATCTATGAAAGTAAAAGTCATTGATTCTATGTACTGGGTGTTTCAGTGACTATTGCGTAACTAGTAATCGAATAGGTACATTATACGCCTCCTTCAGGAGTGGGTAGAGGCTTGATGAGGAAGTGGAGAAATTTGGAAAAATTTCGAATAGGCTGCCCCCTCCAATTTTGACGTGTAGATTACGAATCCGAAAGAAGAAATCGGTGCTCTATCTTATTTCAAAATTACAGACCTCCCAAGTTCCGAAAACTGCAACTTTTCACTATTTTTTCACGATACCAAACTATAGAAAAACACAAGGTATATTCACCACCTCCTTCACATCCTATTCCACCTTCTGTGGCAATTTTCAGTTCAATAATTAACATTTTTTCTATAAAAAATTCATAGGAGTTGAGAAAGTCGAACAACTCAACAAAATTTAAGTTGTCGGACGGAATTTAAAAAAAAATTACAAGTTGATGAAAGTCGCAAATCAACGAAATTTTCCGTTAAAAGTCCAAATTTAACAAAATTTCAAGGTGAAAATTGGACAATCCAACAAAATTTTCATTTCAAAGTTGAGGTTTATGGAAATTTCAAGAATCATCTGACGATTCAACAAAATGTCCAGTTGAAAGTCGGAATTCAACAAAATCACAAGTTGAAAGTTACAAATCAACAAAATTACAAGTTGAAAGTCACAAATCAAAAAAATTGCGCGTTTGAAGCTCAAATTTAACAAAATTCCAAGATGAAAGTCGAACGATTCAACAAAATTTTCAGTTCAAAGTTAGATTTTATAGAAATTTCAAGAAAAATCTGACGATTCAACAAAGTGTCCAGTTGTATGTCGGAATTCAACAAAATTACAAGTTGAAAGTCACAAATCAACAAAATCATAAGTTTAAAATCACAAATCAACAAAATTACAAGTTGAAAGTCACAAATCAAAAAAATTGCGCGTTCGAAGTTCAAATTTAACAAAATTCCAATATAAAAGTCGAACAATTCAACAAAATTTTCAGTTCAAAGTTAGAATTTATAAAAATTTCAAGAAAAATCAGACGATTCAACAAAATTTCCAGTTGAAAATCGGAATTCAACAAAAAAAATCAATAAAATTGCCCAATCAAAGTTCAAATTTAACAAAATTCCAAGGTAAAAGTCAAACTATTCAACAAAAGTTTCAGTTCAAAGTGGAAATTTATCGAAATTAAAAAAAAATTGGACGATTCAACAAAATGTCTAGTTGTAAGTCGGAATTCAAGAAAATTACAAGTTGAAAGTAACAAATCAATAAAATTGCCCAATCAAAGTTCAAATTTAACAAAATTCCAAGGTGAAAGTCAAACTATTCAACAAAATTTTCAGTTCAAAGTGGGAATTTATAGAAATTTCAAGAAAAATCTGACGATTCAACAAAATTTCCAGTTGAAAGTCGGAATACAACAAAATTACAAGTTGAAAGTCATAAATCAACAAAATTATAAGTTTAAAGTCACAAATTAACAAAATTGCCCGTTCAAAGTCCAAATTAAACAAAATTCCAAAGTAAAATTTCCAGTTGAAAGTCGGAGTTCAAGAAAATTATAAATTGAAAGTCACAAATCAATAAAATTGCCCAATCAAAGTTCAAATTTAACAAAATTCCAAAGTAAAAGTCAAACTATTCAACAAAAGTTTCAGTTCAAAGTGGGAATTTATCGAAATTTCAAAAAAAAATCGGACGATTCAACAAAATGTCTAGTTGTAAGTCGGAATTCATGGAAATTACAAGTTGAAAGTCCCAAATCAACAACATTGCTTGTTCAAAGTCCAAATTTAACAAAAACACAAAGTAAAAGTCGAATAATTCAACAAAATTTTCAGTTCAAAGTTAGAATTTATAGAAAATTCAAGAAAAATCTGACGATTCAACAAAATTTCCAGTGGAAAGTCGCAAATCAACAAAATTACAAGTTGAAAGTCCCAAATTAACAACATTGCTTGTTCAAAGCCCAAATTTAACAAAATTCCAAGGAAAAGTCGAACATATATACATATATGTGAATATAAAAGCCGCATATATTATTCTGATAACTCTATTATGTATTACAAATATTTTTGCAGTATAACTATTGCTTTCCCAAAATATGATTCCATATCTAGCTACAGACTCAAAATTGGCAAAGTATAAAATTTGTTTAGATATTTGTGAACCACCCTTAGTCCATATGAAATTTTGCTCAATTTGTTAGCTGTATAATCAATATGTTTGTTCCATTTCAAGAATTCATCAATATGAAGTCCTAAAAACTTGAAGTCTTCTGAATATTCAATATTCAAATTTTGAGGTTCATCTCTCTGTAATTGATTAGTTCTGAAAAATATGAGATTGATTTGAGATTAATTCAAAATTAACCTATTCCTAGTGAACCATTCTTTTGTTTCATTAAAGATTTCCAAACATGTTTTTACTACTTAAGGGTTTGTTTCACTGCCTATTAATAAATTGGTGTCATCAGCGAAGACTATAACATGAATAATTGAATGATAACATGAATAATTCATGTAGATGATAAATAACAACAGACCCGCAATGCTTCCTTGGGGCGTTCCTACTTTCATTGCAGCATTCTTAGACTTATATGTTCAACCATGTTCGTTAATAGTTACTGTTTGTTGGCGATCACTTAGGAATCGACATGTATAATATGACTAAACGACAACTCCAAACAATTCGCGATTGGCAATTCCGATCTATATTCAGCCTCAAGTTTCAATCGACGATAACCATGAAAATAATGCCCACTCCTTGTGTCGCGAACAGGATTTAATCGCTCTCGATCGACACACTACATTTCGAGCATTTAGGAAGCTGGTATGACTCTTGATTTCTCGGACTGAACAAAAAAAATGAGTTGAGTGTACAGTTCGAAGGGCACCTCGGCGTGCGAGGTCACTTCTAAATCCAGTACACCCACAAAAGGTTATTCGTGAGGTGCAGCAGAAATTGCTCAAAGTACTTGGTAACGCAATTTTTGAATTGCAGGATGCAATCACAGAGAAATATAGAGACTGTTTCCTTATTACATGACTCATCTCTCTGACAATGGTCGGGGTCATAAATATAGTAAAAAAGGATCAACCACTTGGGCCCGAATTCCTTATCTTAATCCATAAAAGTGTTAACAATGAGTACCTACTCCAAACATCCCAAGTGGTGTCGTTCTGAATACTACAATTTTGAAAAGAAACATTTTTCCCCGTTTATCATTGTACATCGTGTTCTGTAACAATTATCGATCATAGAATTGGCGTTTTTAATGCCTATAGACATTAAAGTAATTTTTGACGGATTACCTTCTTTTTTGTTTTGAAATCTTGCTTAAACACCCAACCATAAAAATACTCTAACAAATCATCTATAGAACAAATGCACAGTGAGTTAGTTTATTTTTGTGGAAAATGTAATTAAAGGCTTATACTTAGAAAAAGAACGACACAATTCATAACTTTATTATGATTTCAATTCTAACATTAACAAAATAAAAACACAAAACATAACACAGATTAAGTAACGTAACACAAAACATATCAAAAACTGAGTAGAAGAAATTCTATAGTACCTATTGATGATTGTCGCGGATTTGTATAGTACAATTTTACAACATTACTCCACTGGCCTGATAATTCGTTTTGCCCTTTGTAATCATAGTATAATTATTTTTATTCATTTGTGAAGTACCGCTACACCCGTCCCGTCCCGTCCCGTCCCGTCCCGTCCCGTCCCGTCCCGTCCCGTCCCGTCCCGTCCCGTCCCGTCCCGTCCCGTCCCATCCCATCATAAAAGATAAGAGTTTTCTAATTATGATTTCTATCAATAGAAAATAGAAATGTTCACAAAGGTGGTTTATTATCTTTAATATCAAAAACTCATTGGCCAGTTAAATTCTTCCAGACTTTTCGGAAGAATTATGAAATTTTTCAGCACAAAAAATTGGGTGGGATAAAATTAACAGTCCAGCCACTTTTACCTGGAACTCTTGTTACCTGAGCCGTATACCAAGGTATTCATAACTCATTTGCATACTGTTCAGTTTCACTGTGATTATTGACCCCAAAATGACCGAAAAAGAGGCGATATATCGTTTCAAATATTCCGATCATTTCTAAAAAACTCAACAAACATCTTAACAAGTCGCTAAGCAAGATATTTACCGTCTACTTCGTAAAAATAAATCTTCTCTTTTACCTCAAGTAACAAACAATGTAATCAATAAAACATCACATAATTCATACTGTAAAGCAGCAAAACCAAACTAATTATTAAGACATTAATCATACCTTGCCCTAGATATATCTATAATTATTATAGATAATTTAGTCTGTCAAGGAAATTCGAAGTATCGATTTGTTACTCTGTTCAAATCGTACTGATTTATTAGTATTACTGCCGAATCTTTTGATTTGTGTTTGTTTAAAAACGATTTGGGGCAATTAAAGTGGGCGTTTTGTTGTCAATCAAACTTATCGAAGGTTGCCAGGCCTAAAATGGCAAGTGTTCTTGTAATCGAGGTAAATAATATAATTATGGACGGGTTTTTAAATTAAAAAAATGCAGAGAATTCGTTCACTATTCAGGGTAAGCCACTGGCAAGTTTTATTTTTCACGAATCATTTCGGAATTGAAGAATTTTTCAGATTATATTTGTATAATTACAGTTGAACACTTTAAATGACTGGTGCCGCAAAAACCGTCTGAACTCAAATATCTCCAAATGCAAAATTATATCATTGACCAGAAAATTTTATAGATTTTATAGAATGCGGTATCGACAGAACTATCGTAGATAGAACTAACACTGTCAGGGATCTAGAAGTCCATTTTGACTATCAATTCACTTTCAGTAATCACATTGATTTTATCGTTAACTCTGCCTATTGCTCCAACGGTTTTATTGTCAAAAATTGTAAGAATTTCATAAAAAATGTATGGGTCCTTAATATGGGATCCCATTTATAATTTAATTTACAGAGTTGATAATCTTACCGACTCGAGGAATGTACAGTAAAATGGATCAACGAGGTCTCTCAGTCAAAAAATCAAAACTCTGCTCTACTTTGCCAAGCTTTCGCTTCTAATGGAAAGCTTCTTCAGGGCCTATAATTTATTGAGTTTGAATAACATTACAAATCATACCTACAGTAAAAATGAGTGAAAAACAATGAATTGAACATATAAATTGACGAAAGAAAGTTGAACATGTATAGGTTTTTTTTTTGGTTTGACAAATGTCATACCTTTACATAAATGTCATTTTTCAATGGGCATGGTGATTTGATAATCTTTGATTCTTAAGAGAGAGTTGATTGATACAATTTTCATAATTATCATTGTTTTTGGGTGTAGTTCCAGTAAGTTACCGTATATACTGCTGAGATTATCAATGGTAGTTTTCTTATTCATACAATCAGAAGACTTATTAATTTCAACCATTTCAAGAAAACGGCGTTTGGAAATATTTTTTTCTGTACGTAAAATTTTGATAATAGAGTAATTTCGTTTATGTCCTGTTTCTATAGAATATTGTGCTAATGCACATTATTTTTTATTAAGCTTTATATCACTTTTATGTGAAGTTATTCTATCTTTAAGAATTCTAGATGTTCCAATATAATCCAAGTTACAATTGTTACAAGGAATGTTATAAATCACATTCGGCAGTAATACAAATTCCGAAATAATCAACAGAAATTTATGTAATAATAGTTCACCTATCAATTTTTCTTATAAATCTATACCTAATCTTGAAAATGCATCTTCAAATATCATAAAACTTTTTCATAATGAACAAAATATCAAAATATGCCAAAAAAATATTAAAACCATAAAGAATTTGAATACTAAATTGAAAGATTAAACGGATACTACAAAAAAGTAAGTATAGATATGCGAGCTGAAATATTAATCTCGTTCACATTTATGAGTTATGGTTAATTATTAATCATTCATAGTTCGTTTTTATTTTATTTTTTGTTTTATATGAAATAGAGCTATAATTTGTATACTTCAATTGTTAATTTTTGCTTTTCAAATTGGAAACTAGTTTATCAGTTTTGANAGAAAGTCAAAATCTTTTTTTCAATGAGGAGAATCAGAGGAACGGATGTTCAAGAGTAATAAAAACAAGCGGCTCCAGAAAAAAAGTTTGAAGTAGTGTTGCTCAAACCCATTGTGAGTAAGTATGAAGAAACAAATTCATGAAAAATAAATCGATTTGCAATTGGTGCACGAGGTATTCTTTTTTTCTGTTTCAACTCACCAGCCACAAATGTTGCAACCTGACGAAATAGCATGTAGGTAGGTGTATTTCATTATTTTCGTTCCCATTTAATGGTTTGTCAATGAATTCCAATGGCAAAATATGTCGACTTTTTCCGTGAGAAAATGATATTACACACATATTTCAGAATAAGCATCGACCTGCGTGAATTACGCGTTTAGTAAGCGTGACGAATGTCGATGACTTTCACGGAACACACGAAGCGTTTTCGTGCCCTGGGACTGTTTGAAAAATTCCAAAAATCAAACGCAATAGAGGAAAATTACGATGGTTGAAAAATATCTCAGTATATTTCGACGAAAATCAGCTTGAAACCAGTGGCGGAGTGAAAGGAAGTAATGCCCCCAGAAAAACTATTGATCAACGCTTGATTGTATAAAACTAGCTTGGCAGCATCAGTATACAGTGTGTCCAAGATAAGGATGTCTATCACGGATATTTCGGAAACCTGAAGAAATTATTGAAACAGAAAATAATCGTGCAATTTGGAGGTTATTGAAATGCGGTGGATAAACCCAAAATTTCCGCTGATAACCAAAGATACGTCGAAAAACTGAAATCATTGCTGCATTTTACAATATCAACTTCATTTTTATAATGCATGTTACAAAAGTTCACCCAACATAGAATTGATTTTTTTTATTTTGAATACAATGCTTTAAGTTGTATTGCATTAAGTTGTTTCAAAAGTTTCGTTCATTTTGATGCCATGTGTTTTTGTAGCTCCATATTCAATTGTGTCGATCAGCATACACAGGTTGTTTATTAAACATGCGGCATATACTATTCCTTGGACTATTCTGAAGATATTTTGTTCTTTGATTATTTTTGATATGACGCCTCTTTTCAGTATATGATGAAATACCTCATTGAATCCTTAGTTTATTGATTTTGTATTTATAGTTTTTTTTATTTGATCTACACTCTTCACTTTTATATGCCTTTTAATGCCAGCATTCCCAGGCATCATCTAACATCACCACGTAGGCAGCTATAGCTACCTGCGTGACTTCCGGGTCCAGGATATAGATACAGAGACGCCAATAGCCAGAAACACGTGTCCGCGGTTTGCCTCCATATTTCTTGAGTGTCATGCAAATAGCATCTTTCCAAAAGCATAGTTTTAACACAATCATGAAATGATTTGTCACTTGTGATTTTTTTAACCACATTTGGCAGCTTATTGAAGCGCACGTAATGGCATTATACTGATGGATTTTTTTATAGCTTGTCATGAAATGCTGTGGGATTTTTAGAAGATCACCATTTCTTGTATTATAACTGTGTTGTGAAGCAGTCTTATCATATAATTTATGGTTTCGCCTAACAAATAAAATACATTTGAGAATGAAGATGGAGGGGGCTGTCAATATTTTTTTGTCTATAAAAACCGGCTGGCAGCTATCCCAGAAATCCATATCAAAGATTAGCCTTATGATGCGTTTCTGTGCTATAAAGACTCTGGAAAAATCCGTTGCTCTGCCCCAAGTCATAATATTCAAACTTATATGAGGGTAGGCCATGGCATGATATATGCTGAGTAAGCCAGTATCATCCAAACAGAATTTCAGCTGTTTTATGACAAAATATGCTCTATTTAGTCTAGCACATATATAGTCCGCCTCCCAATTTAGATTGGCGTCTAGTTAGGTCCCTAAAAATTTTATTTCTTCAGAAGTTTAAGTATTATAGCTAGAGCATCGACCAATTTGAATATTTCTTCTGAACTGGAAGTTAACACTGATCGATTTTGAAGTATTTTGAATAAGCTTATTTCTTTGGCACCAGGTACTGAACTGATCAGTGATTTATTCAGATTTGTTGATGAGTTTCTCAGCATTATTGCCTGCTATAGTTATCGTTGTATCATCAGCAAACATTGTGACGTGGCCTCCCTTTATATATTGGGAAAGATCATTGACATAGAGAAGAAACAGTAGAGGTCCTAGAACAGAGCCTTGTGGCACCCCGAGTTTTACCGTCTTTGACTCTGATGTCGATCCATTCCAGATCCATTGCAATCTTCCTCTAGGAATTCAAATTGAACCAGAGCCCTACTAAAACAGACCAAACACTCAATCGGGCATTTGGCAATGATGATGTAAATGAATGCAGTATTCTACAGTAATCCAGCTCAGTAGGATGTTGTGAATTAATTTCACATCTAGTATTGAAGTTGAGATTGTTTATTGTTTTATATAGTTACCATTATTATTGCCAGTTTTGTTTTTGATTGAAAAGCAGAAAAGTCAAATGAAATCTTATTTTGCCGAAAATAAGTAGTTTGCCCAAGCAAGTGGGTCAAATTAAACTTGCAAGATTTGTTAACATACATACAAGTCAAGTTAAATAAAAGCTTTTAATTAAAAAGAGATTCAAGTGAGCAGAGATTCAAATGAGAAGAACTTTTTTGTAATTGGAAATGGAATGTTGCAATTCATAGTTTTTGAGTTATTCTAAAGAAAAATCACTTTTTACTTGAAGTTCAAATTTTTCCAAAACTAAGCAAAAGTACATCAATAAAGTGAACTGTAAAGTAGTAACTATCATTTTCAGGTGGAGATTGTAATTAGGTAGTGATTTTGACATTTTCTGTAATCGAAACAAATAATTCTCATAACTCGGTTACTCAAAGACTTCATAAACGGTTTCGTGTCTTTTCATAGAAAATCAATTCTTTTTACTATACGTTGAAATTTTTATCATTTGACAAATATAAGACAGTTGCTTAGAATTGATCGATTTATTCTTTCCCGGAATTATTTTCAATGAAACATTTTTCATTCCCAAGAAGAGGTGGAATCCACTCCCAGGGTAAAAACAACCCTCGGTATAATGCAACTTTGAAGTAGAGCTATCTTAAGTAGAACCTAAATCAAAATGTTTGTGCGAGTCGTTTGCCCAAATTATACAGTATCGCCGTCGTGTATCACAATTAATGATTGGACTGTATTACTATTCCACACTTCACAGATATTTATATTGAAATTGTCTCGACTTTTACATATTTTTCGCACTTTTCTGCAACATAAATGAAGGGTTTGGCATATAGAACACATTCCACTTCATTCAAACTGGTACATACCAATCTTTGCTGACCCTGAAATGCTTTCTAATCATTAAAAAGTTATCAGTAGACGCCGACAATAGATAATNATTCAAACTTTTGAGAATGAACAGCAACTTGATACGATTTATACAGATTTCTCGAAAGCTTTCGATAAAGCTGATCATGACATGTTGCTTTCAAAACTCAGCAAATTTGGTATCAACCATGGTTTAATCAATAATTACCTCCAGAATCGTAACTTTGTAGTCAGATATAATGGTGTTTACTCTGATCCCTATGAAATCAACTCGGGAGTCCGACAGGGATCAACCTTGGGGGCCTTTGCTGTTTGTTTTATTTATCAATGATCAAACATCATCTTTACATTTTTCCAAAGGACTCTTTCAAACCGTCAGAGATTGTGTTGCATTACAAAAAGACAATAATAGAATATATGATTGGACCATGGAAAATAATATTGATTAATGTAATATCTTCACATTTTCTTTGCGAATAAACCCCATAGAATTTAGTTAGAAAATTGGAGATACTTTCCTCGACAGAAAAAATGAAGTGGAAGGTCTTGGGATTATTTATGATTACACTTTGTCATTCTCGAAACATTTTGATGAAATTTGTGAAAGGCCTAACAAAATGTTGTGATTTATTATAAGATCGTATTCACGATACAACATCTTTATATCACACTTGTAAGACCAATATTAGAATTTGGTTCGCTCATTTGGAAATCCCAACCACAGATGCATTTAAACAGAATCGAAAAAATACAAAATAGGTTACTGAGATATTTATACTATAAAGAAAAACATTGTTGGCCGGATTACACAAAAGTCAGATCATTGGATTTGAGGCAGCATTTCAAAATATCACACCTGATAACAGGCGAAAACAAGTAATTCTCTCACGACTTCGACTGGGTCATACATGGGCTACTCATGGATCGCGACTAATCATTGAGCATTGCGGAGGAAGTAAAGGATGGGTTCCGAATTCTTTGAAATTATGTGGGAAAAAACTTGAGGACTGCAATGTTGACTAACACTGCATAAGAACATGGAAGCTAATATTTTTGAGGAATGGTTTGTAAACACATTGATCCCAAATTTGGATGCGATTAGTGTAATAGTTCTTGACAGCGCTTCCTATCATTCGCGACAGCTCATCAAAGTACCGAATAGAAATTCGAAGAAAAATTAAATACAAAGTTTTTCAATGAATATCAATTTGTATTTTGAAGATTACTATATCAAAAACGAACTACTTTACTGACAAAAACATTTAGAAAAGTGTATGCTGAAGTGTATTGCTGAAAAGTATGGACACACCATACTAAAAGTTGAAATTTTTATCATTTGACAAATATAAGATAGTTGCTTAGAATTGATCGATTTATTCTTTCCCGGACTTATTTTAATGAAACATTTTTCATTCCCAAGAAGAGGTGGAATCCACTCCCAGGGTAAAAACAACCCTCGGTATAATGCAACTTTGAAGTAGAGCTATCTTAAGTAGAACCTAAATCAAAATGTTTGTGCGAGTCGTTTGCCCAAATTATACAGTATCGCCGTCGTGTATCACATTTAATGATTGGACTGTATTACTATTCCACACTTCACAGATATTTATATTGAAATTGTCTCGACTTTTACATATTTTTCGCACTTTTCTGCAACATAAATGAAGGGTTTGGCATATAGAACACATTCCACTTCATTCAAACTGGTACATACCAATCTTTGCTGACCCTGAAATGCTTTCTAATCATTAAAAAGTTATCAGTAGACGCCGACAATAGATAATATATTTTAGTTTCAATCTCCTTCTTATATCAATCTCCCTAACGTTTTTTGTGGAGTTTTTATGTCGATATCAGATTAAGTTTTATCATTATTCTTAAAAATAGCAAGTCATTATCATAGGCGCTACGGATTCGAACTATACGAGGTCTGTTGAAAAACTTAAAGTGAATTTTTATTTTTCCCATAGGTCTCTTCAATCATAGGAACAGAAAAAGTCACAGGTATGCAAATCTGGTGAATACGGTGGCCAAAAAATGACGGGTGACTAGATGAATTATTGTGATACAAAAGTTATCAATTGTTTTTCCAAAATAGCGGACGTTTTTTCGTATTGCTTCTGGCAAGCGTCGCATAACTTGAAGATGATGTCTTGGGGATTGAAACACGCGTCGAGGTGTTAAAAATAACGGTTTGGGGTAAAACTCCAGTAATATTCATAATACTTTTTATTGGCCGTATGACATTGGCAAAAATGCAGTGATAGTCCGGTCAAATTAGACCAAAAAATAAGAGTAAAGCTACCTAAATTCCCACCAAGCTGAAAATCAGTAAGATTGTTTAAAATATGATTAAAAATAAAATTTGAAATTTCCCATCTTTCCCCTGTATGGAAAAAATTTATTTAAAGGTCGTTGTAATATACGTTAAAATATTTTTCTATCGGTCATTCTCTTTTTTCTTTCAATGCACGGAGCTCCTAAACAAACTACCTGCTTAGATAAGTATAGATATGCATGTTTCGTTAAAAATACCAAAAGTAAAAAACAAGTACAATTACAGTCCAAACTTTACTTCCACCTGCGCCGGAAAAACTGCTAAACACAATTTTTTGCAACTGCAAAAAGGAGTGCAGTGCTAAATGTGGTTGTTAAAAAGTTGGACTGTTGTGGTCTCTGGCATGTACACATTGTCAAGGCCAGTCATGTTCTAATCCTGAATCACCAATAGTGGAGGATTCATTTGATACCAACACGGAAACATGCGATACATCACTCTTGACGCAGTTTACATGTATTCAGGATAAAGATGAAGAAGAACAAGAAGAACATAAAGAAGAAGAACAAGACGAACAGGAACGAGAAGATCAAGAAGAAGAACAAGAAGGAGAATCTGAAAGTTACCACTCGGGCGGTTAAATTTCACTATTTCTTTTAACTTAAATTGCTTTTATCTTTTCAATCTCTGCTAATATTAGTTATTTTGCAATAGTCTCAAATTAAACAGGATCACAACTGACCCGTGGAATATGCCTACTGGGGAAACCACTTTAAAAAAACGCGCTAAGTACATTACCTCATAGATGGCGTGGAAACGTATGCATATTACGATCACAACTTTTACAACTTTTCGAGTCGTTATATCTCAAAAACGGTGGCTCGTAGGAAAAAAGTATTAATACATTTTTTGTAGATAATTTTATGATCTACAACTTACGTCTGACGCTTATTTCGAATGAACTGAATAAGTCTTCACTGAGATATCACAAACAAATCGTATTATGAAAATGATATTGAAAAATTGTGTAACCGCTATAATCGTTATATTACCCTCGGAGGGAACTATATTAAATAATGAAATCAAATTTTAACGAAAAACAGCCCAACTGTTATCTTTATTTGGCACACGGTTAATTAATAAACTTTGTTTCACACAATGGATCGCTTGATAACAACTAATAATTAGGGTAAAATAGCTGGCCTGATATACTACCAACAAATGATTCATTCACGTGTTCTTCCTAATTCATAGATGATTTTCAATGTAGCAATTTGACATAGTCTCAACCCCGAAAATGTTGTGAAATGGAAATTTGAAAATAATTTTAAAATGAATTTCGTGCTTTTGGATTATCAATATTATTATATTCAATATGGATAGTTGTTTTATTCAGTAGATCTGAAGTGACAACAGTTGACAATATTACATGCTCAAAATACTATTGATGAGTGGCAACATGGTTTTGTTAATAAAAAATCTATAAATACAAATTTATTCCTATTCACCAATGATGTTTACAAAACTTGATACCATTTTACAGATTTCCATACACCATACAGATTTTTCGAAAGCTTTCGATAAAGTTGATCATGACATATTGCTTTCAAAACTCAGCAAATTTGGTATCAACCATGGTTCAATCAATAATTACCTCCAGAATCGTAACTTTGTAGTCAGATATAATGGTGTTTACTCTGATCCCTATGAAATCAACTCGGGTGTCCCACAGGGATCAACCTTGGGGGCCTTTGCTGTTTGTTTTATTTATCAATGATCAAACATCATCTTTACATTTTTCCAAAGGGCTCCTTTTTACAGATGATTTCAAATGCTTTAAAGAAATCAAACTGTAAGAGATTGTGTTGCATTAAAAAAAGACAATAATAGAATATATGATTGGATCATGGAAAATAATATTGGCTAATGTAATATCTTTACATTTTCTTTGCGAATAAACCCCATAGAATTTAGTTAGAAAATTGGAGATGCTTTCCTTAACAGAAAAAATGAAGTGGAAGATATTGGGATTATTTATGAAAACACTTTGTCATTTTCGAAACACTTTGTCATTTTCGAAACACTTTGATGAAATTTGTAAAAGGGCTAACAAAATGTTGTGATGTATTATAAGATCTAGCTATTCGTTTGTGAACGTATTCACGATACAACATCTTTATATCACACTTGTGAGACCAATATTAGAATTTGGTTAGGTTACTGAGATATCTATACTATAAAGAAAAACATTGTTGGCCGGATTACACAAAAGTCAGATCATTGGATTTGAGGCAGCATTTCAAAATATCACCCCATCATACTCCTCATGAAAAGAGTTATACACTCTCTGCAAGAAAATGAAGAATCACAAATTCATTTTATGTGGATTCCATCGCATATAGGAATAGCAGGTAATGGCGGGCAAACTAGCAAAGGAAGCTATTATCAACCCGATTACAGCAACAGAACTTCAAGTTGCGTACCGATATCTGAAACCCTTTTACAAACATATCCTCTCCAACTGTTGGCAATCCCAATAGAATGGATCACTCTCAAAATTATCCAGCATCAAGGCATCGGTTCTACCATGGAAGAACACACCTGATAACAGGCGAAAACAAGTAATTCTCTCACGACTTCGACTGGGTCATACACGGGCTACTCATGGATCGCGACTAATCACTGAGCATTGCGGAGGAAGTGAAGGATGGGTTCCGAATTCTTTGAAATTATGTGGAAAAAAACTTGAGGACTGCAATGTTGACTATCATAAGAACATGGAAGCTAATATTTTTTATTCTTTTAGAAAAGTCAGACGTC
>NW_019289695.1:55384-119600 GCF_000500325.1 Leptinotarsa decemlineata
GTGGAAATAAATTCATTATTCATTTAAATGACGACATTGATAGTGAAACAGACAATATGGAAAAAGAATTATCAGAAGCTTTCGAAGAAAGTTAGTGAAATGTTTTTGAAGGGATAGATTGTATATTATTGAATAACGAAATTAGTTAGCTCCCTAAGTATATTATTAAAGGAGAGCTGTTGAAAAGTAGGTTGCGCTATATCGTTTACTTGAACTATACTGAACAAGTGAATTTCAGTAAGTCAACGATTGAAACACTATGAATTTGCTCACATCAAAAATTCACCTCCCTCGTTCGCTTCTGAAAAAAAACACAGTATCTTGCAAATCGTTTCTCCAGCCACCTTCTTCATTTCACGGTAATCCGAAACAATCCCATAACGATTAGATATAAAATTTCAGAAGACATCCGATAGCACCGAAGTAAAAGTACACCCAGCCTTCTAGCTCCGAATGAACAATGAAGACCTCTCGATTCTTGGCGTCTTTGTGAAACAACTGGTCCACCGTCGTGGAAATATGGATTTCGACTAAGTTCAGGGCTAAATGAGGCGTGGCAATTGTATAAATCCGTGATATTTCGGGTGGATAGTCACTGTGAACTTGAACAGCAAAACATCAACATGTTCGTAAAACTGGTAAGTTCTTGTTAAGTGGAGCTTGAAATTTTCCTAAAAAAGTGTCTCTAATCGCGTTAACCAGTCGTGCGTATTGATATTTGTGGGTGAACCTGTGAAGTGGATTATACAGGGATTATAAACAAGTGCTGTAGCGTCGATAAGTGATAAAGAAAATAATAGATTCGTTTTCGGTGAATGTTACTTTCTGTACTGTACAACTTGCAGAAAAGTTGTGGCAGTGTTTCTGAAACGTAACAGAAGTAATGTTCGCTCTGTCGGTGAAGTAGCTCCACAATGATGTCACGAGTTGAAAACGAATCTTTTCATGCAGTTTTTGAAAAATTTAACACACAGTAATGCTGAAAAATTACTGAATTCGTGAAATGTTTCAAATATTTCTTTGATTGCAGTGTCAAGAGTTAAAATGACTGTTGAAACGTCGATTACATCAAATCAATTAGCTTATGGTTCAACAAAATTATTGCTGAAGTTTGAAGATGCCAAATAAATATAATTCGATAGTTTTTGTTATTTGAATTCTCAAACGAAGCTAAAAGGCCTCAAAATTTTTGTAAATGAACCTTGAGTTTCCAAAGTCTCCCGAACTAATCATTGAAATACATACATATGAAGAAGTCAATTAGTATTAGATCCGGTAATCATATTGGTTACAGCAATCAGTTGAAAATTGCCGTGCAGTGACTTCAAAATAAATCAACACGCTCACTATTACATTTGAGAATTTTCCACCATTGATGAATGAGAAAATCTCTTATTGTCAAAAAAACATTCATTTTCAGAAGGCCTAGCACTAGTTTAGAAGCTGGGTTTATTTGGTCGAGTATGATTAGGTGTGACCCACAGTAAACCCTTGCGGGTTGCGGTGGAGAGTCGAATAAACCCGCTCAGTTTTGACCTAACCTAACTCAACCTATCTAGTTTTCAATGGTTTGAACGGAGTTTTGAGAAAAAACAAAAATTCCTGTGTTCTGGACGAACTTTTGCCTTCTCGTCAACTTTTGTATTACATATCCACAGAAGTTGACCAATGAGTTCTTATATTGTCCGAAATACGTCGACAGAAATAGTTTCTCCCTTTTGAACTGCCTTTTGAACTAACGTAAGGTGTTCTTTTCTGCTTCAAATATAACTCGAATATATTTTTCATCTATCAAAATGTTGCCCTTTTCAAAAACAGTATTCTACACCAGACATATTTCAGTTGAATTTTAAATTATTTTCAATTCAATAAATTCTTTATCATTTGAACTGAGAAAAAATACATTAAAAATCAAATGAAATCATGACATGAATTTACATATTAGAGCGGTTTGAGAAAAAGCAATAATAATAATACAGTTCTCAACCAGCCTTCTCAAGAATTTTTGAAAAAATAATAACGCAACAAATCAAAGTACATTTGGATAAAGCTAACATATACGTCCAGAAGTGCAATCTGGATTCCGACAGAAACACGGTACCAACACTGCTCTGTTTAGATCAGATTAATTAGTAAGCGATCTGATAATCATTATATCAATTTAAGAAAAGATACATTTACCATTCCATGTCCATGTTACCACCAAATTTGAGGGATGTTTTTCTTACTTTGGACCGAAGTATCTAAACAATTTATTACCGTATACTCATTTGTCTATATATCAATTTAAAAAAACTTTGAAAATTAATTTCTTAGAGGTTCAAAAATGATTGTAATCTTTTATATTATACTTATTTTCGCCACTGGGTCAAAATTACAGCTGATCTGAAAATTCCAACTCCCGGACGAAATAATAACTCTACTTTATATTCCAGGCCGTAATTGCTTGCTCTTTTGCCTTCGCCTCAGCGGCGTACAATGGTCCTCTCGCCGGAGGTCAACCAGCCGCCCTTTACCCCGCAGGAGTCGACCCCAAAGCTTGTCCCAACTTCCCCGATTGCACAAACCCCGCTGTAGCCGTCAACCAAATCCCCCAGGAATACAACTCCGCTCCCCAGTACCAACAGTACCAGGCTCAACCTCAGTACCAACCACAACAGTACCAGGCTCAACCTCAGTACCAACCACAACAGTACCAGGCTCAGCCACAATACCAGCCACAACCTCAGCAGTACCAAGCCCCCATTAACCAGTACAACCCAGTACATGCTCAACAATACGCACCCAGTCAGAAGAGCCAGTACGCCCCTGAGATCCAAAACGCTCTGGACAGGGGAGAATACATCGGGGATGGTGACTACCACGGGGAAGGGCTCGCTGAAGCTCTTGCACCTGGACATGCTGGTAAGATACAGATATTCCTTTTAAATACTTCGTGTTACAATTATTTCTACAATAGTGATATTCTGCTTCATTGAAGTCACAAGTAGCTAAAAACTATATGTAGGACTTAACCATCGTTAGGCAAGCCATCAAGCAATCAAGCAATTGCCCCCTACGTAATCATTGGTCTGATCCAATGGATTTGTTTGGGCCTTGAGCTCCAAGATTTTTCACGGATCCATAGGGATAGTCTGACTTCATGAAGACCCTTTTCAATCGGGGAAATTTCACGGTATTTACAAAAGGAATCACCTCATCATTGAAGGAATGTGGAACCAAATCATTAAGATTCCCGGTGAAGAGTACTATCAAAGTTCTGCTGGTGCTTACAGACATCTGCTTTCACTAGGAACATCGTCTAATATTCTTTGGAAGATATCATTCTTTCCGATGTGGTGATAACTTCTGCGTAAACTTACAGTTCTACTTCTCTTTCGTCGAGGGCCTCAAACACCTTGTGGACAACCCCTGGTGACCATAATCCTGATGGCATCATCTTAAAGGATCATAAAAACTGTTCTATTTACAAGCATGACATATGTTCATTCTATGCTATTGCCCTGCTTGTTCTTTCTATAAGCATGCTGGTGATAGTCCAAGGGGGATATACATAAAGCTGTACTCCTGAAATATCTCTGCAGTATCGTTTCAAGTCTTTCAGCAGGAGAGATGTTAGGCTAATGGGTCGTTCCAATTTAGGGTAATTAGTTATAGTCTGAAGAGATGCATCAAATGCTCAAGTAAAGCTGGAAGTACCAAATAGAGAAATGATATCTTCATTAATTTTTATACCTTTCTTTGCAGTTGTCAGTTTCTTAAAACTCTGTGATTAGTTGAGTAGTTGGAGTCGGATGTGGTCTTTCACTTGAAAACCCCAAAATACTTTACCAACGACTAGTTGGTGAAGTATTTTGGGAAAGTTTCAAAGGAAAGAAGAAAGCAATTAATTCGAAAATAAACTCTTTACGAAGATGTGTAGATCAAGCGTAGAAGTTACTTTCAATTGCTGTGAATGATATATGACCCAATGGAATTTGAAAATAAAAACTTAACACTAATTTTTTTTTTCAGCCCGTCAATCTTACAACCCCGCCCCAGCTTACAACCAGGCCCCACAATACCAGGCCCGCGCTTACAACCCCGCCCCAGCTCCCCAGTACAACCAAGCTGGAGCCCATGCCACCCCAGCCCAAATTCCAGCAGGTGTAGACGCCAACGCATGCCCAAATTACCCCTTCTGCCACTAAAAACTCCCCCAAAGTAGTTCAAAATTTCCAAAAGACAAGCCAGACTGCCAGCTGACGACATGTCAATGTTATTTTTAAGATGTAAATGTGTCCTGTAACATAGCGATTTGTGATTTGTGTGAATTATTTTATACAAGTTATTTAATAAAAAACAAAATTTAAAATAATGGAGTTTTTTTCGATTTTGTTTTGTACATAATCGGGTGAGTGCGAAAGTAGCGGTTCACATTTTCACATCCACTTGGAAAAACGTTCTCAGAACGCAGTTTTCCAGCCAAAGTTGGACCTGTCAAAGGCCTTTGACTGTGTTTCCCCCAGCATTTTACTCGAAAAACTGTCATATTATGGTGTAAGAGGTACTCCTTTGGGTTTGGTTGAATAATCGTTTCCAGAGAGTTTTTTTTTATAACAATACATTTTCTGAGCTGAGGCCGATTGACCTAGGTGTACCGCAGGGATCGGTTTTGGGCCCGCTTTTGTTCGTTATTTACAACAAGGATTTTTACAACTATATGAAGCCATGTCACAGTGTACTATTTGCTGAGGACACATCCTTGATATACTCTTCTATGAATTATTCAGCTCTTGTTGATAAGTCTATGGAAGTACAAGAAAAAGCGGAGCGCTGGTTCACTGTCAACAAACTCATGATGAATAAGGAAAAATCACAAAACATGATTGTTTCTATGGCTCTGCCATTACCTGAATTCCGGTGTGTCGAATTATTGGGTTTTACTCTGGACAATATGCTAAATTGGTCAAGCCACATTTCAAGTTTGAAAAGTAAATTATCGAGTGCCTTATTTTTACTTAGACAGCTGAAACCAATAACAAATTTCACTACGTTGAAAATAATATTTTGTTCGCTCGTACAGTCTTACATTTCTTACACAAAGTATTCTACTTTGGGGAAATTCTAGTGATGCCCAATGCATTTTTATATTACAGAAATAAGTAACTCTTTACATGGATGTGTAGACCATGCAAAAAAGTAACTTTCAGACACAAACTGAAAGAAATTCCTTCTCGAACTGCTACTTTCATATAAATATTGAATAAAAATTCTTTCGAAACAAATACTTCTATATGAACACGGAATTATACAGAAGATACATTTGTCTACTCAGTTTGTATTTCAAAAATTCGTTGTGGAATGAAAATCAGATATTCACATGAGTTCTACTTTGAATGGATAGTAAAAAATTGCACTTACATGCAACATTGTCATCCTCACTGGTATACATCGATGTTTCGCCTTAAGACACTTTCCCCAAGGCTCTTCAGTACCAAATTGGATAACATTATAGAAAATACACACAATTCATTCATGAATTACGATTTTTAATGTCATGACATTCATTCACCTATTTGCCATTTGTGTCGGCAATGTGGATTCTAGTCTGGGAATAGTGGGTGGTGTTTTTTCCAGAAAATCGACTGTGGAATGGGAGGCAAATTGTTCAGCTAGTAGACTTTTTCTATGGCTGTTGTTGCAATTGAATCATCTGCTTGTGTTAGTGGTGGAATCGTGTTGATTAACAGCTTTAGCTACCGACCAGAAGGATCTAGAGCCGTTGGGATTGGCAAGCAGTTCATCCCTAATTCTGTTTTGCTGAAATTAGGGCTAAATGATTTTTATCAGCTCATTTCATTATTTTCTCATATAATGATTCTGTTTTTTCTGCAAGTGCTAATGTATTATGATCAGTGACCAGAACATTTGTATAGTCTGCATATGCAACTATATG
This sequence comes from Leptinotarsa decemlineata, assembly GCF_000500325.1. NCBI lineage: Eukaryota > Metazoa > Arthropoda > Insecta > Coleoptera > Chrysomelidae > Leptinotarsa > Leptinotarsa decemlineata. Next base: position 61,323 of record NW_019289695.1, read on the forward strand.
TACTTTCGAAAGACTATCTAGGTTTTGTATCAAGTCGTTCGCATAAATAAGAAAAAGCAGTGGTCCGAGTATAGACCTCTGTGGAACTCCTTGCTTACAGGCGAAGGATTGACTGTGAACACCTTGGATTCTCACTGTTTGTGACCTGTTCTCTAGATAGAACCTCCTTCAATCTTGGGCAACTCCACGAATCACAAAGCGATGCATTTTCTGGAATAGTACATGGTGATCAACACAGTCAAATGCCCTAGGAAAATCGATGAACAAACCACAAATTCGAAGTTTGTTATCTAAGACTGTTACTACGTGTTCTATGAAATCATACATATCTGTTTCCGTGCTTTAATTTTGCATGAACCATGCTGGTTTGTCGAAAGTAGTTCATTTTTGAGGAAAAATTGTAGTACCTGATTTTTAATATTCATGCCCGCCGCGTCCAATTTTCCATTACTTTGGCGCGTAAATCAGGATGAATTTGACCGATGTTGGCTTTGAGGGCCTCACCTGCCTACACCTGCGACTTACGAAACCCCCACAAGAAAAAGTCTAACGGGATCAAATCGCAGGATCTTGGTGGCCAAATGTCGTTAGCGTCCAGATCATCCAATTCAGCACCCAAATTTTCTGGGAAAAAATTCAAATGCGAGTGCAATAAATGGATTTTGAGAGAAATGCGACATCCCATCCTGCAGTAGTTTTCAAGTTGTTTTTCTGCAAGTGTATCGTAATTTTCTACTTTTTTGTTCCCTAAAAACTCCGAAATGATTCTTTTCAAAGGACTCCGCGCAGCTAATTCAACATTACTTAATTTTTGATCAGACTGTTAATCACCTAATAGTTTTCTAATTGGTGGTCCAACACATATACCTTCCTTGAGCTTTGCATCACTTAATTTTGAAAAAACGTGTTTGAGATATTTAAACGCATCACCTTCTTTGTCTAATGCTTTTACAAATTTTTTCATCAGCCCCAGTTTAATATGTAATGGAGGTAACAAAACGTTTATGGGATTAACAAGACGTATATTCTTCACCTGGAATATATTTATCTCTCGGAGGCCATTCTTTTACTTGATAATGATGGCTCTGTGAAGCCCTACTGTTCCAAAGGCAAAGAAACAGCATAACTTCGTAAATCCGCCCTGAAGACCTAGTAATATTCCTATAACTTTTAGGTCACCACAAATTTGCCACTTAAACGTATTATAACTTATTGCATTTAGAATAAGTGGCATTCGTTGGTGTGTTTACTTCATGGCAACTGCATGTGTAAGAGGAATAGAGGGTGTTTTGTTACCATTGTGGAGCAGAACGGCTTTTAAACTTGTTTTAGACAAATCTATGAATAAACGCCATTCGACCGGGTTACGTGGATTTACACAAACACACATTTTATCCTGCATAGTAAAAAAACGAGGATAGTTCATGGTTACGGTTCCTGAATATTGTAACTTTGGTTTTAGGGGCTAGTTAATTCCATTGTTGTAATCTAGACCCTAATAGTTCACCATTCTCTTTGGACAAGTGGAGGTCCGAACTAGTTCATTTAATTCAGGTTAATCGATTAAATGGGGTGTTCTTCCTTCTCTCTCGGGGGGAAAATAAGGACCGTCTTTTTCTGGCACATCAAGGGAACCTGCCTGATCATCATACATTTCTAAATCTTCCTCCTGATTTTCCGGGGGGTTGAAAGTGGTAAACCTTCTCCATGAAGAACTGACCTTTTTGCAGAAGGAATATCCGGATATACAATTTTGTGTTTGCTCTTTCTTGAAAAACCCGACACGTTTGTCATGCAAAAGTAACAGTCGTATAGAAGAGCGTTTGCCATTCAACCAGTTACTTAGATTTGTCGCACAGGTTTGGCTTGATCATCAACAACTAAGCTACTTTGGTCTTTTGATTAATTGGCCGTTTCTGTGAGTAAACTGACCACATATATAGCAAAAACTATCTGCGGGATTAACGCAGCCACGTTTTTTTGCTTTGGACAATTTTGTACTGTTGCGTACGTCGAGTTCAAATATATGTGATACTTTACAGGAGTCAACTTATTTTATTCATAAAGATATCACTAATACAATACTCTTAATATTCGCGTGTTTGCTCACCTCGCTTCTCTAATACTAACTCAACACTACTCGCGTTAAACCAATATTGATGATCCGATTGTCAACCTGCTACTTCTCTAGCGATTCCATATTTCTGGTATTTTCTGGAAACTTCGACTATCGGAAGTTCGAGAAGCGGCGTTACAAGTCTCATATTCAATGGAAGCAGATTCGAATACTGGGCAGAGCCGCTGTGATGCCAGATTTCAAACAATTTCCATAATTTAGGGGAAAAGCAAATTTGGAATGTCGTAATCATTAAATTTTTGTGAAAAAAATCTTACGTGTTAGGAAATATTTACTATCATTTGCTTATTTAGGGACCAAAAATCAACAAAGAACGTCCTCTGACATTACAGTCGTAGGTAAATTAGCTGTAAACTAGTGATAATTTGATTCAAATCTATAACATATGTTTGGAGAACAAACTAAAATGGACAAAAGTGATTTCCCACATTTTTTGTACAAAGATGAAGAAGCAGAAAGCCAAAATGATTCACTTCCTAAAATTAGTTCAGCCTTATTGAGAAGTGGTTTTGTTTTCAATTAGTACGTAGTATATTATACTGAATTGAGACACGAAATAACTGTAGATTTATGTAAATTTCATTAGCATTTATGCCACTTTTATGAATATAGCTGTTACAAACAACACCAAACCATCAATTGGAACTGCTGCTTTATCTTGAGCAGCTGCAACTAGCCTACCAGTAACTTCAAATAGACAAAGAAGATAACCATCCAAGGCTAGCAGTGAAGAAATAAAGCAAATTACACAATACATCAAATCTACGATCTTAACGCATCAGACACAATGTTTGCCAACTGGCATCATAAACCATGGAACAATGAATGCTAGAGAAAAATTCCTTCCTGCTATAAGGTCACACTCTTGCGATATGACAGAATAAGGAAAGCCTCACCTATAGCAGGCATTTCAACTTTTTACTCCGATATAGTCCATTTTTTTAATAGGTGAATATTTACCATGGCAATGAATGCAATGAAGTGTAGAACCTTGGAAGCAATGTGACAGAGAACTAATTATTGCATAGAAAATAGTTTTGTGCCGCCCAGTCTGAACTAGGATTTTACCCCGTTGTACAGGACGATACACAAATCCAGTGGCGAAGGAATATGCAGAAAGCTAAAAATTCGAAATATTTTCCGAGAAAAAAAAGTATTCATGTTTACAAAACATTTTAAACGTTATCAACGTTATTGCCCAAAAAAATACATTTTATAGCAAAAGGTTTGACTTGTGACTTTACAACAGAGCTTCCATATCTAATGACATCATCTAATTTCCTGAGGAAAAAGGAGGAACTCAAAGACATATTTTGGACTGCTTCCAAGCAATCGAAAAAAAAAATTAATAATTCAGTACAAATGACGTCAATTTCAAAGTATCCCAAATGTGGCAAGAAATTGTGTTTGTCCTACATTGGTCCCAGTTATCAAGAGTTAAAAGTAAGGTTTCCGTATTTGTTAGGTGATTAACTTAATGTTTTGTAACAGTATATATTGGACAGTCAAGCTGAAAATAAGAATGTATAATAAACTAATTGTTGCCCGCGGCTTCGCCCGCATAGAATTTGGTTTGTCACATTAAGTTTCGTGACAGATCATTCTAAACAAATAGTTACCATATTTTTTCATCAACCCAAAACTTCAGGTTTCCAACTTTAAAACTGACGAAATCTAATACAATCTCTGAACCCCTATTGTTCCCCCTTGGGGCTGGAAATTCCTGATTCCCTTTCTTTATGCTTATTTACGCTATACAAAGAACCTACCTGCATATTTCAAAATTCTACGTTCAATAGCTGTACGTTAATATAAAAGTGGGCAACATCCAGTAATTTGCAGTTATTTTTACTGCAAAATGCAGTAACTGAAAAAATATGTCAACTGCACTAAGTGATAGCTACGAGAATCAAATTATGTTACCTTACAGAACGGTTACGGTTACAGAACCATCAAAGAAATCCAGGACTGTAAAAAATTGCAAAATGACTTGATGCATTTGCAGAAATCTGTGGCAATAGCAGTCTATACCTAAATCACGATAAATGTCTCAAAATACCTTTTACCAAAAAAAAGAAATCCCATAAATACACCATATAGGAAAGTACGCGATTTAGGAGTAATAATGGATTCCACATAGAGAAACCGTTAATATGTGTAATCGTTTATTGGGATTCATTATCAGGAATACAAGACATTTCAGAAACTAGTTTTCTTTTATTTTCATTGTTTTAATATTGATACTTATTTACAAAAAGGATTTGAAGCTTAAATAACTATTATTATATGCGAGCGCTTTCGATAGCAGACTGTGGTATCATCGTCATGGCTATACTCAAACTGAACGTTTTATCTTCTTGTTTGTTCTTTTATACGGTTAAATCGCCTTAGTGAAATTGTTGACGCTTCATTAACTAGGGTTTGGGCAGGTATTTGTCCTTCCCTTTCATCAGGATATCTCATTAAATTTGCCTGTTACCTCAGGTAATATTCTTTGTGTGTGTGTGTTTCTCTAAGTTTATTGTTTCTAGGAATGTGTATTGTTTATCATTCACTATACTCCACATATTAAAAAACTGATGTTACCTTTCCTTAGTTTCCTATGTTATTATTATCTTCGGTTAGTTATCAGTTATTTCATTTTTTCTCATATTCGTTACTAGTGAAATGTACTTAGCGTTTATATATTGTTTACTCATCTGTAAAATAGGGATATTTTTTTGATTTATTCTGTTTGTATCCCTAATCGTGCAATAAATGAATAAACAAGTCCCATTTTCCATCAACAGGGTGTAAATTTATAAAGACATGTATTGCTGTCTATTTATCTGGATCACCCCATACAAAATGATCTATATTTTCTTCTATCATGTGTGGGATCGGTATTAAAAATAATATCATTACTGTTACATTTCTATGTAACAGGCGTAAAAGGTGTGGTAAAGGTATATATAACGGGCGTTTCCAATTTGCTGAGCACTTTGTCTTTTGATAATTCAGTAAATTAACAACATGTTTGTAAAACTGGTAAGTAGAGTGGATTTTTCAGTGTTGGGAATTTTAGAGCAGTGATTTTCCTGTGACAGTGTGTGACAATTTGGATTAAAGTGAAAAATATACCAGAAGGACTATTTTGGGACTCACGAGTTTTGGTGTTTTCAATTTGTTGATAGTTTCCACGGCATTCAGTGAACACAATCTTGAATGATATTGATAATAATAATTTATTTCATTCATCTTGAGTTTTGTTGATATTTTTTTCTTTATTGAAGTTCTGATTCATTTTTTTGCAACTAGAACTTCACTAATTCAGAGAATTCAATATTTGATAGTAAAAGAAAGTGAATTCGAAATTTCAAATGATTGAAGCTGCTCCCAACTTCTACATAGCTTCAACTTTCTTGTTGAATTGTGATTTGTAGTAAATGTAAGTACAGTAATAGGGGTAACTACCCCTATTACTGTACTTAAAAGGACGCTGCGTATTTATTTTGCCTCAACCAAAGCAAAGGGTAGCAGTTTCCAATCAGAAAAAGAAAAACACATACAATTCAGTACTGCTTTTGAGATATGATGGATTTTGTTAGTTACTCTCAGATTTCTTCTTGTTCTAACCAAATTTTGTAAATGAAAGGGATATTCAGATTGATGAAAAAGTTCATGAGTAAATTGGTAATAATGCAAGGTTAAATTTTAAAAAACCTAGAAATTGAATGCTCATTTTGAGAAAATTTTGAAGGATTTCGAGCTAATCTAGACTAACAGAAGAATATTTTGATACAGAAGGAATATTTGTCATCCTTGAACTTAAAAAATACAAAAAAGAATACAGACAACAAATATAAACAGTTACAACCAAATTCCCCTCTGTCTTTGTCTGTCAATGTCTTTGGCTTTTGCTTCTTTTCAGGCGCATCAAGCCAAATATTTTTTTTCGTCTGAAAAATAATAATGATGATGATTTTTCAGGCCGTAATCGCTTGTACCCTGGCAGCAGCCAATGCTGTATGGAATGGTCCCCTAGCAGGGGGTCAGCCTGCTTCCCTGTATCCAGCGGGAGTCAGTCCCCAGGCTTGCCCCAATTTCCCCAACTGTGCCAACCCTGCTGTATCCGCCAATCCCCAACAACCTGCCCCACAACAATGGGGAGCACCCCAACAGCAATGGAATCCACAACCCAATCAGTGGAATCAGGTGAGAGTTTTGATATATTTGTGAAGGCTTGTGAAAGATGAGGATGAAACAGATAATCCATTATTGCAAGGAAAATAGTAATTGTGAAAAAATTAATGGAAAGGAAAACAATTTGGAATGCTTTTCAATGGAAATTAATGTTGATTCAATAGTCATCAGGTAACAGAATATAATATTACGAATGGTTTCATTTTTATTCTCATGCCTGATGTGTTATTCCAATCGAGTATTTGAAAAGCAATTCGTTGCCAATGTACATCTTGAATTTGTACATTCAATTGTAATTGTAACTCTTCGACCGGTACAGAAAAATGAACCTCACAGTATCTTCAACATTTTATTTATTACGATTTTCTAAATGAATGAAGTAAATACGGTAAATACAAATAAATTGATGAAAAGTCAATTGGTGAAAACTTTAGTTCCTAAATTTTTATGTACATACTGAGTGAATATCCTCTTTTGTTTCTCAATACATTTGTTTGACAAAATGTCCATATAATAAATGACGTCATAAAGCCACCATATTTAATTTAATGAAAATGGCTCCTATGGCGCCATTTTGAGAGAAAACGGTCAGTTGTGTTATATCGTTGAAAAGATACTTTCATATTTTATCGAATATACAGGATTTCATTTGAAATTCTTGACCGACATTCATTTTCGGATGAAAAAAAAATAAGTTTTCTATTTTCATTAGAAACATCGTTCTGAAAAATGAGAATTCATTCCTATTTTTATACCACTTGTTTGTGTAACTAACTTTACTGTGGTTTCGTCCTATAAGAACATTTCCAAACGAAAAGAATATGAAGTCACTCAATTACACAATGAAACGCCAATAACTATTGGCGTTGCAAAATTGCTGAATACCAAAAAAACGTCTCATGAGCATCGCTCAGGAATTGTTGAAAGACGTCAACGGCTATCCAAATTTGCTCGAAAGTGTGAATCATCCCAATGAAAGGGCCCAGGAGAGCCAAGACCAAACACGCCAAGTTGGCATCACATTATTGCACCTGCTCACTGTTCATTGCTTGTTCGTAACTTTTTGGTCAAAAACACCACGGTAACTATGCTTCAGCCACCGTATACTCCAGATTTAGCCATCTGCGACTTTTTCTTGTTCCCAAGATTGAAGAAACACATGAAAGGACGGCGTTTCGCACCGGCATTTGTGCATATCAGAACTGCTTCAAGAGGATTGAAAAGAAAACAATTTTATTCGCTACTAGCTCCCAATTTTTTTATTTATTATTCAATAATGTGTATTTAATAAGTCATGATTGTTCCAGGGACAACAGTGGAACCCTGCTCCTGTTCCACAACAATGGGGAAATGATGCTACCAACAGGTTGAACAGAGGAGAATACATTGGAGACGGAGACTACCACGGAGAAGGACTCGCAGAAGCACTTGCCCCAGGATATGGTAAGCCGACCAATTTATGTTTTGAGGGGGTAATCAAAGATCGGCCAGCAAAATCGCCAGACTTGTCACCTGTCGATCTGAGTTTGAGTTCCACAACTTACGTATGTGCTCAAAAGAGCATAGTTAATCAGGATTGTCTTGGAATGAAGAGCTATTCTAATATAACGTATCAGAATTTCGGTTTAGGAGTCAAAACTGTAACAATAATATGCAACCAAAGAACCAATTGACTAAGACAGTTTCAGAAGTGAAAAACACACTGAAGAAGTGTCAGGATTTGATTGCACCGACTTTAAACAGGACTCTATAGGTTCCTAATCATACAGTTCCTAAAATATGCGGTCTACCAAAAATTCAGAAATCTGGAGAGTCGGTGCGGCCAATAATTAAGTCCGCCATAAATTCCCCTGCTTATGAAATTGGTAAACAGCTTACCAAACAGTTTGAAACTCTTTCGATCTCACAAGTGAATTTAAGTTTCGGTAATTCACATGAATTCATAGATAAAATCAAGAATGCAAAGTTGCGAGTAGAGATTTTAGAAACATTTGACGTATCTTCGTTTTTCCCAAGTGTTCGTATTGAAAAACTGTTGAATTTTGAAGGTACATCTGAGTGTTAATGTTCTCACTGATGAAATAATCGAAGACTACATTCAACCAACAAAAAACTGCAGAGCTGAACGTAAAGGTAGCCTTCAGAACTTCGTGCTCACTTGAATAAATGTTAGATAACCCTAAACACAAGGTGTTGAGGGATACATTGAAAAAGCTGTGAGGACTGTGATGAATATACCAGGTGTACATACATTTTAACCGTTAAAAAAACTCCATGTTCATGAAAATCGTTTTTGGTTTTAGAAAACAGTTGGAACCAAGGAAACAACTGGAACCAAGGAAACAACCAATGGAACCAAGGCAACCAAGGAATCCCACCAAACATTCAACAGACCCACGGGGTAGGATTTTTTTCCTTATTCTAGTTCTTCCAGATACCATCAGTCACTTGGACTTTATAGTGGCAAAGATCAAAATCAAAATCTGCAAAATCGGGGGTTCGTGTTAGCAACAATAGATAAATATGACTAATGATACAAACTTTCTTGTAGTAATACAATTCGATACACCAATAATGGGAATAATTTTTTTTCGGCAGACAACTTCTTGATACTCTCTGTTCTCTGTATATCTGCAACACAGTCAATAAGTATAATGAAACGTGAAACCAGTTCACGACGCAGCAGATTATTACTTGAATAATTTTGGGCCACAAACGCAATAAGTGCGTGTTTTCATGGACGCTATATTTTAGCAGTTTAATCAAGTTACATATTCCATTTTATCGACAACTAGAATGCGTTTCAACAAATGATTCAGCCTGAGAATTGCAGTCACATAATAGGTTTGTTCTGGTTTTCAGTTTGTACTGTTTCGAATCGTCCAAAATCAGTGAGTCAGTTGTGGACTGAAAAGGTTAACGCGACAAAATGTTCAGTATACAGTTTGGGTGACTGTTTGGAACAGTCCGAGCAGAGAACCAGAACAAGCCTAATAATATTTTGTTTATTATTCTGTGACAAAATTCAGTGAGGAAATTCTGCGACATCTTCTGATCAGTAGTTGAATCATGATCACGACAGAAGAAGTCGGTAAAGAAATCTTACTTTATTTTCTTTTACCAAGGCATTGTCTAAATATTTAACATTGATGCTGCTCATTTTTTCCCCAAATTTTACTTTTTGGCTTTTTTTTCAGCTTATAACTATATGATGTCGTTGAACGATTTTCAGCCAAGTTTTCTCTACGAATTTAAATTGAACCAGAGCGCTGCAGAAAAAGACCAAAAAATTAACCAAGTATTTGGCAATAAACGTTGGTTCGTTCACCACGTTTCACAAATGCCCGTCCGAAAATTAAACGAATTGAGCGTCGATATTCTAAGTAAATGGTAATCAATTAAGATTATTATATTTCGAATATTATGAAAACTGCCAGTTGAGTACTAAATATATTAATATTGAAATAGCTTCTCTTTTATTATTCTTTTGAATAACGCCATCGATTTTGTAAAGTGAGTGATCAGCGTCGATATTCTAAGTAAATGGTAATCAATTAAGATTATTATATTTCGAATATTATGAAAACTGCCAGTTGGGTACTAAATATATTAATATTGAAATAGCTTCTCTTTTATTATTCTTTTGAATAACGCCATCGATTTTGTAAAGTGAGTGATCAGGAATTTATTCAGATTTGTCGTGCAGTATGTGAAGGAACGTTTGAATATCTCTTTCTTATGGGAGGGTATAGTTATAATTCCTCTTCTACAAATATTGACATTATGAACATGGCTTCTAAAGATGATTTTTTTGTGTAAATAAGGAGGTTTTTTCGTAGTTTAAAATTTTATGGGTTGTATGAAGTAGTCTTCGATTATGCATATTCATCCAGTTTATTTCCTTTAGCTTACGCGACACTCTCCGTCTTCGCCTGATACAATATCAACCTCAAACAATCTCTATTATCTAAACACGGCCCATAGATGACGAATTTGCTTTGTATAGATTAAAGTCTTTCAATATACGAGATATACAGGGGGTTCCAAATAACTGAAGCAGAACTGAGCTGACTATTTACATAAGCCATGTAAAGTGTACGAACAGAGTTAGTATTACAGAAGTCGTGACAAGCCCTGATCAGAAATCCAATACAGTATTCAATTGGTTCCAAAACCTTTCATAAGTCTAAGAAAACAACTACTTATCCCCCATTATCAATAGAATCAGTCCATTTACTAGTGGTTGGTTATGAAAGCCTCAGTGATTGTCCACGGGATTTGTATCAATATAATTCAGTTTCAAGTATCTCCAAATGTGACGAAAGGTTACTAAAAATTACAATTCGATCACTGTAACACATCACTTTCATGCTTTGTGCCTTTGAACTCTTTTTTTTGTAATGTTATTGTTTTATTGAAGGTGATGAATTTCCATGGAATGTATATTCTTTTAGTTAAATAAAACTAAGTACTTCTCACTCTAAATGTTTTTGGTTTTTCGTTCACAAATAATGGTTAAAGTGAATTGTTTGACATAGATAATTTGCATTAATTGTTATTTACAGTCACGTAATAAATGCATGTAGAAAAAACAAAACATTTGTAATAATAAAAGCATGTATTTTCCAGTATTTTCAGTAATTTCAGAAGCTAGCTTTGAACTCCCACATGTATCACATATTGTATCGGATCTGCCTATATCAAAAACTGAAATTTAAAGGAAAGTATTACAATTAAAACTAGAATAAAAAACAAAAATCCCAGGTGGATATGAACACTCTCAAAGTAATATAGGAACAACGAAATAGTTGACATACATCCTGATATCGAGACATCGAACTATAATAAAAACAAAACAAGTTAAACTGGTACTGACTAATTAAAATAATACATTGAGGAAATTAAAAAAAAGGCAGTTAAGAAATCAATTGGTACCAGTTGATCCAAATCCGCCTTCACCACGTTCAGTAGCTGTCAATTCCTAGAAGAAAAAAAAGTGAGTGTTTAACTTAACCTAAAGAAAAGTGAAACTGTAACAGTACTTGACCACATTTTACTGAAAAATGTACCTTAAATACCAAAAGATCATAAAAAATTCAATATTGAAAATGAACAGATTCCTTGACAATATTCGTGTATCAAAATAATCATGCCCTAAAGAAAATAACGCCGGCCGCCACTGGTGGCCATAAACCAATTGTGACGTAGCTAAGAGCGCGCGAATGTACGATGTTCGCTGCCGCTCTAGAAGCAGCAAGAATAACTCTACCAATTTCGATGGAACTTCGGCGAAATTTCTACTGTATTCGATTACGATATATAAACGTTAGTCACAAGCATATCAAGACAGTCAAGTGAAAGTTACAGTGCGGTATGCGAAGCGATCTAGTAAGGCGATAGAGATTGGAATAATAGTTGAAGTGTTTTTTGTATTTGAAGTGAAATAAAATTAAGTTTGATTATTGTTCACTGTAGTTTTAATTATTGGTCAATCCACGTGGAAAAACGTAACAGTATTTTGATACATAAATAGTTGATTATAAATATTTGGATGTTACCTGTACTTCCTCTAAAACTGGGTAGTAGATCTTTTCGCAAATGAGTTGGGCTATGCGATCTCCTGATCTGACCTCAAAGTCAGTATCAGAATGGTTGAACAACACAACTTTTAGAACTCCTCGGTAGTCTTCGTCGACCACTCCAGCTGCAATATAGATACAAAGATAGAAAGATATTCAATGGAATATACAAAAAGGTTTATTATGCCTCATATCAATTTTTTTGAGGACAAACTTGCACAAAATATTTTCATAATAAGTCTAATGAATTTTTTCTTTTTTTTGTAGTGTTTTTATTCATGTTATTTTAGCTCGATTTCATAATAAGTCTAATGAATTTTTTCTTTTTTTTTGTAGTGTTTTTATTCATGTCATTTTAGCTCGAAAATATTTATCGACAAGATGAACCTCTGAATAATGATAATAATAATACTTTTATTTTCTATAGGTGTACACTCTAAACCAGAAAAAAAATAAAGGATGATATAAGTTTACATGAAATAAAATATGAAGTTCCACAATTTATTCTGATTCTGCTTATAAATAATCAAACTTGAGTTCAGATAATCATTGTTTATATCACAAGAAGTTTAATTGTCGTTGAAAATTTTACATACTGAGCTAAATGGAGACTTGACTAGTGAATTAGTTTGAGATGTTACATAAAAAGTAATTTCTTTCTCCGAAACCAGCCTAGGTACATGAAAATTGATTTGACCTAATAAATAGGGACAATACATTCTTTTCTTAATTATACTGCTCAAGATAGGGCCAAGCAATCACGTCTCTATTTCAGTGATTGGCAAAATCAACAAATATAACAATACACATTTCTTTGAATGAAAATATATAGATTGTATGAAGCAACTTATATGAAGATCAAGAAATCCCAAAATGTCAATGAAAAACTAGTTTCCTACACAAAAAAAAACTTTAATTGAACAATCACATTACTATTCTACTAGAGTAGAATAGTAATATAATTCAAACATGTTAGTTAACCAACTTTTGAAACACTATTTTATTGAAGTATTTATATCAACTTGACTCTTTTTCTTGTTTAATTTCCCTACGTGAAGTATTATTTTAATACCAAATTTAGTAAGTGTCATAAACTTGAATAAAAATGTCTCTAATTACTCCCTCCGAGACCAAATTTTCAATTTCCACAATAATGACCCTTCTGAAAATTTTATATGGACGCCTTTGACTATTTAAAGCATATTCAATATCAGTAAAAGGAAAAAATTGTCAGTACAGTTGATTTTTGTTTGAAGAATGTAACCACAAAGATTGATGAAAGTAATATCGAACCCATTTTGCCACATACAACCCCTCCTTTTTAAATTGTAAATGTTTTTCTTGCTTTTGAAATCAGTGTGGCAGCAGTAAAAAAAATCAAAAGACTTTTACTGAGAAAAAACAAGTGATTGCTGTATGGAAACTATTTCGAAATAGTGTTTGTTCACTTCATACCATCTGGAATTGAAAATGGAGGTTATCTCTACGATGGAAGGAGATTGAACTTACTAGTATCCCTTGTGGTTAATGACGTGTCTCTCTTACGTGTCTCATTTACTCTAATATGAGTGAGTCGTTTTTGAATAAAATCATAGTGTGCTTTGCTCACCTCCTACGTCGATAAAATTTTTCACAGCCAAACCCGATCTAGGTGCAATCCTTCCGTAACATCCTTCTGGGAGCTCAATCTTCAAGCCCGTATCCACAAGGGCTTTGCCCCTCGCCGGAACGGTTATGTCGAAGGCACTCCTCAAGTCGTAGCCTGCAGCTTTCAGGGAACCCTTGGTCGGGATGTAGGCCTCCGGCACCACTTTGGAGTATCTCAGTTTCAAAGCCACGCCGTTTTCTTTTGAAGGCATTTTGCTATTATTTTGTTCTTTAGCCGAAAAAACACGTGTAATCTGAACCGGCTGATTTGACTTAACGACTGAATTGGCGCGAAAGGGCATAGACAATCTCTCGAAGATTTGGCGGTTGAAAATTCGGTTGGCCATGGAAAAGCTCACATTTGGAGGCAATTTCAAAATTTTGGCGCCTTATTGAATTGATTACCGAAGTTTTGCTTAACTTTCATGAAATTTTTAGTTACACCTTCAGAAAGATATATTTGATTTCGATATATTATTGATTTAAATTTGGCAAAGTCGATTTAGGTTAGGTATGAGAATTTAAAGTAAACAGCAAAATATACCTAGTTTAATTGAACAATATTCCGATGAATAAAGTTATGACGATGATCTATTCAATATATATTAATGTCTCACTCATAATAAGTCTTCAATCCGCAATTATAATCAAGTCATTTTCTTACATATTTGTATTTTTAATATTTAAAAAAATTAAGTTGAACGTTGAACGGATGAACCAGAAAACGGCTGATAACTGAACTAACCAACGAATCTGACGTGTTTAGAACCAATCACAGGCTGGTATTTTCCTATTATACTGTATACTTGATTGGTCGATTGAAGTGTGGAGATTGTGAAGTGTCGTTGGCGACAACAAGGCACAGACAAAGTGGCGCTTTGAAGGACAATTACCACATCATACTTCCACTAAAATGAGCTGAATGGTGCAATAGGATTGGGGAACACACGTTTGCCTCAATTTTAATATATTTTGACTTCAACATGTACGTTACCCTCAACGAATTTGCTTGGAATTATACATTTAACTTCAATTCCTTAATTATGATACAAAATAAATCTAATTGGTCGGAATTTTTAGAAAAAAGTACTTTATACGTAAGTCATGGATAAAAGAATCGTTTCCGACACTTCCATTTTTTCACAGAGGACGCTAAAATTGAGATATTTTCTTTTCTCCTTGGATTTTTCTTCATTGTCATTGTTTTAAACCGGTAATTTTGCTATTAATATTATCGATAATTATTTATGATTGTGATTGGGTTTTTCTGAATGTTTACACGACAATCTCATGTGACGCTGTGATTTGGGGAAAAACTATTTTTGAATTTGAATATTTTGAAGAATAAGGCAAATCAGAGGGGTTCATTTATTTATTAGATATTTCTGAAAACCATATAGTTTGATTATGAATACACTTTATTATTAACATTGGATAATTCAAATAAAATCCAGTGTATAAAATATATGAATATAGAATCGGACGAATACTCGTTTTGTCATACTAAGGGAAAATTGCATGCGAAATGGAATGTTTGTATGTAACTCCCATTTCCATGATTTCGATATAATTCAGTATAGATTTTTTTTCCTTGGAGAAACTTCGAGAAACAATAGTTACCCATTTGCAGAATATTATTTCAAAGCGATCGATTCAAGCTACATGAAAATCGGATAACTAATTGCAAAACTATATGTAAAATCGTTTCAAGTCGGCATGGATTCTTCTTGATTAATTGAAGGATTTGAAAAAACATGCGTCTTTCTTTTCAAAGTATATTAGTTCCTAGTGTCCAATATAGTGACAGGCGCTACTGTGTTTAATAACTGATGACATCATACGGTAAATAGATAATCTGAAGTATCTAATTATGAGTTCACGAGAAAAATGTGTTGTTTCAATAACAAATCAGATACTTTACCAAACGTGGAGTATAAAAAAAACAACAATTTGTAAATTGTATCTGACCGAATTTTTTTAATTTTACTGTTTGACTGAGTTCTAACATTTCCGATAGATGTCGCATCTTGTCGATGAATTTCCTTATTTGAACTTCAATCTAGGATATATACATGATGTATGTGAACGGTCCTCGGAACAGTCAAAAATAGTCGCACAGTTGTGTCTTGGTAAAGTTTTCTCGAATCAAATTACAATACTCAGCTGTGTATCTATTTTGAACCATTGTAGAATCGTTCGAAATGCGAACTAGAATATATGTTCCGCAGTTTGACACGATGGCGCTAGTGTTTTGATGACTAAATTTCTTTCATCTAGCAACATCGGCAGCATTGTAATATTCTTTAGCCTGTGAAAGATATTGTGGTGAGCACGTTTTTTGCATGTAAGTAGATTTCACCGTTGTATTATTCACTATTTTTCTTACTGTAATTTAACCAAACAAGGTAATTACGTATTTAAATACTCGTCGAATCGTTTTTCACGTATCTGCCCGATAATTTTAATATAATTATAAAGTGAGGTTATGTCAATTCGTTTTTTTTTAGAAACGCCACGATGCAAATTTTCGTTAAAACACTCACGGGTAAGACCATCACCCTCGAGGTCGAACCCTCTGACACCATCGAAAACGTCAAGGCTAAGATCCAAGACAAGGAAGGGATCCCCCCAGATCAGCAAAGATTGATCTTCGCTGGAAAACAGCTCGAAGATGGTCGAACTCTTTCCGACTACAATATTCAGAAGGAGTCCACCCTCCATCTCGTCCTCAGATTGAGGGGAGGTATTATCGACCCCTCTCTGCGTATCCTTGCTCAGAAATACAACTGCGACAAGATGATCTGCCGCAAGTGCTACGCCAGGTTGCACCCAAGGGCTACGAACTGCAGGAAGACCAAGTGTGGCCACACCAACAACTTGCGCCCCAAGAAGAAGCTGAAGTAGATGATGATTTGTTGGAATTTGCATTTTCTAAAATGACTTTAACATCTGTAAACTTGGATTTCAATAGAAGTTCTTAAACATTGATTTCTGTTTCATTTCTGGAATGTGATAGCTCTTTTGCTATAATGATACTGTGAGTGTTAGTGATAATCATTGAATCATAGATTTTCATTGGTAACATTCATGCTTACAAATAGATATTTAGTTTTTCTCAATCTTTGGGACAGGAGTCTGAGAAAGTAATCAGTTGATTTATTTGTCTTCCGAAACAAAATGTCATTAACTATTTATGAAACTACTAAAAATGTCTCACACTGAAAACAAATCAGGCAAATACAAATATCTAGGTATACAAAATAACAGTTACCAGTACCTTCAATAAATGTCATCATAAACACATTAAACTAAATGGGTAAAGTATAGTAATCAACTTGTGAAAAATGTGGCCATTTTGAGAATGAAGTTCGATGACGTGAGCACCATAAATCTTTCACATATAGTCAGTGGACATACTTGAACGACTTGTTTTTTGATAATTTCATAAATCTTTGTAGAGAATGAGAATGTTATACTCACTACAAAGTTGCTGAGTTTAGTTGTTAACGACATATATCATATTTATAAAGGTCTGGGAAAGTTACTGAAGTATTACCGTTTGTGAAAGAAAAACAAGATACCTTAAGTAGGATTAACAACACAAATTAGAATTTATTCATCAGAGTTTTTCAGCTTCACCTTGTAATAAAAAAGCCCTTTCCGCCTTAGCCAAAAACTCTTTTACCAAAAGTGAAAATCTATACGAGCTTATGATTAACGAGGTCTTAATTTTCAGCGTACGATTCGTGATACATTTATTATCCTTGGTTCGATCCCCACTTTGTTCATTGAAATGAGTACTAATGCTGTAACTAAAACAACAAATCACAAAACAGATTTATACCTTGTTTACATCAATATTTTCACCGAAGGGAAGAAAGGATAAAAAAAAACTGAACGAGTCAAGAATAAATTAACGGCTATATATTTTTGAAAGTGAAATACATTCAATTTGGTAGTTTGCCTCAATAAAAACTATGTTTATACAATAATCAAAATATGTATATAATACAAATAATGAACTCAACGCGAACCGATTATAATACATAACCCTAAATGTTAAAAATGCACTTAAATAAAGAAAAACAACCGTCATTAATTCACAATGAAGTGCAAGACGACATATCACACAGGTAAAAATTTGAAAAACTAATAAAACAATGGTATAATATAACGTCATTTTTAGTCTGTTGTCGTTAATGCAATTTCTGTCCAGCAAGCAAACGTGTTCTTATTTAAAAGCAGCGTGAAACACCCTGTACATGTCAACAAAAAAATCCATCAGTGATAAAAGCTGCTATGCACTAAGGACAACAGAAAACCTTCCGAAATAGAACAATCTGCATATTTCAATAATCATATAACTTCTAATTCGAAAATAAAATCTGTAACTCTCAACTTACTATTAGTAACTATAGTAAAAAACGTTGTACACTTTATACCCTTAAGACTCGAAATCATCTCTCAAAGATAAACAAAATCCCTGATACACAACCTGTGAAACCAAAGTCTTTCGATATATATGCATAATTTTCTGAAATTTCTTGACGATTTGTTGGCTAACCTTCGTGTCAAATGTCGTAACTAAATGACATTTGACTTGGCAGGAAATTCAAATCTAGTCAACATTCATAATAACTTTATGAAGATATATGGAGGAATTGAAACAGGAGAAAAAAAAAAGCAAATAAAATAGAACAACCCTCCATAAAACAAAACCACAACACTAATTTGAAATTAATCAAAAGATATTTACTCCTCAATGTTCAAATACTTATTCAATACCTCTTAAAGATGATCACTTGATGATCGAAACACATGCTGAGGTGTTAAAATAACGGTTTGGTGTTGGGAAAAACTCCAGTAATATTGATTACTACACCAAAGGTTCCAAACTGCATCACAATGAAAAAAATTATGGTATTGAATAAGTATTTGAACATTGAGGAGTAAATATCTTTTGAATAATTTCAAATTAGTATTGTGGTTTTGTTTTATGGAGGGTTGTTCGATTTTATTTGCTTTTTTTTTCTCCTGTTTCAATTCAGTAATATTCACCATAAATTTTTGTTATATCTGTCATTATTGTAATATTTTAGAGACCTGCCCTGAAAAAAGTTTTTTCTAGTATATTATATGTAATATTTGGTACCTAATAAACTTCCATTTCTCACACTTTGAGCCGTGTACCAAGGTTTCCAGAAATATTGCTTGAAACACAAATGAAAACAACAAAAAAAATTATTCTCTCAAATTCGACAGTAATATCGAAAAGTCTAGTACGTACAAAAGGATACATACACAATGTGTTGAACTCTTTAGGGACCGAAGGAAGTTACGACATGGAGCTACACGGTAATCTGGGCGAACCCATCTGGGTCAAGACGCGGTCCAACCACTGAAGAGGACCATTAAGATGTAATTCTATCCAGGATGGTGTCGAAGTGACTGTTTGTCTCCTAAAAAATAACATTATATTGCAAAAATCGCAGAATAAAAGTAATTCTTCGACAAATAAGCAAGGGGTGCCTCAAGGGTCCCTTACTTTCGCGATTCAACAAAAATATCTGACTACGGTAATTTTTTCTGATGGAAAGAAACTGTTATCAGTTGTGATAAGTACCTGTACTCGGCTCCCCATCCTTTGACAAACGACATCCTTATGGTACACATTCTCGTTAGTTGGTAAACGGCCTCAAAACCTTGGCTGACAGATTGCGAAAGGAGAGCTGCGAATTCTTGATTGTTGAATATTTTCAGGTTACAACCTGAAAACCAATGAGGTATTCTTTGCTCTGCTGGAACTCTCAGTTTTATTGGAAGAATTAAAGAAATTCAACACCGCCATGAAAGTTAGGTACTACCCAAACTATTGAATAATACAAACCTGGAGGTATTTTGCAAACTGTAGCAGGATGCCAACCATATCTTTGATTGCAATTGGGAGACTGCACAAAAATACTCGAGTCACTCAAACATTCCGCAAAAACTTCTCCACCTGTACAAAAAAAAAAAAAATTCCAATTATCTTGAAACGTTGTAACAGCAAATGATCATCTTATTCCCAACAGAATCGGGAGGAAATAAAACAATAATTTGCAAGGTGCCTGTTCATCTATATTTTTCGTTACGAGTCCATTTTATATGCAATATGAATAAGAGGGCACAATTTAAAACTTCTCACTAATCTCTCTTCTTGGTGTTATGCCATAATAGTAATTTACTTTTCTGTGAAAGGATTCAGAAATAATGTAAAGGAATTGAAGTCACTTTTGAAATAGAAGTTTGCTTTGAAAGGTATTTGGCTTACGAAATCAATTTGGTCTTGAATGATAAAAATTATTGAATTTAGATACGATCGTATTCCAGTCTTCAATTATATGATCACCTATCTTCAATGAAATATCCCTAACCTAACCTAAATTTTACAGTTAATGATTTGAATCTTGTTAACCTACTTCATATACACATTATCACATATCTAGAATTAATTTCAAACAATGTGCACCGTAGGACTACTAAAAGCATACTATATACAAAGTTAAAGGAAGTTAATTAATAAACATACAATGCTAGATTTATTTATTTATTTATTCATTCGTTTACAAGTTCAAGACCCATTTCACACAGCAGAAGGAAAACTGCTGAATACCTTTCTGCGTTACTGGGATCAGTAAAACCGTCCACTGTAATTGAAGGCTGGCTGGCGTGGAAAGTTTCTCCTACCCTCGTGTTCAGTTCGTAGTAGCTGATGCTACACCAGAATGTCGGCTCGCAATACAGGACAGGCTGGGCATCTACCGGGGGACTTGGAGTTATTCTCGAAATACCTGGGAATAAAAAGAGCAATAATTTTACAGTTTTATGTTCTTAAATTTGTATTATATTTCAATTATCCATCAATGTAAATCAGTAATGTATATTTCAATGATGACATCGTGGGTGATACATTGTAATATCTACTTTATTTAAATTGAAAGAAGTATATAGTTTTGGCTTGAAAAAAACATTCTTCATTACGACCCATATACATGTTATTTTTTATCTATGCGGTTATCCCAATATTAGTGGAAAGATCCATCGACTATTTTTTACTCACTCATATTGTCATTAGGATCTATGGGGTCCCCGTCTTCCGACATATAACCAGGAGGAGGCGTTTCTGTCGGGGGTGCTATGCTATGAGGCGATTCCATATTTGTAGAGGTACCGTTTGGGCATATTCCAACAGTATCCATGTAACTTCCCGTATGTTGTAAATGTAAACTGAAAAATATTCAATGAATAACAAATAATGAATCGATAACTGGGTAAACTTACCCCAGGGGATTGGTGTTATGAGGAAAAGAAGTATTCTCCGGCACAGAAATGCTCAAATCCTCGAGAGAATGGGGAAATAAATTATTTTCATCGCTCAAAGAATGACGAGGTACTAGGATTGGAGGTAACGCTGTAAAAAATTAAATGAACAAAAGGTACACTTACCCTTACAATGTATCTTACAATAATACTTGACTAAAAATGCTACCATTGTTGAGAAATTGCAGGGCATTAGACAATTAAAAAAAAACAATCTAATCTTTGGTAACGTAATCAAAGTGATGACTATGATAATGATGATGTTTGAACAGAGTATCTCACTAGTAAATCCCTACAACCATATATATGCTCTTTTATTCTACAGCCTAATAGTTATACAGTCTGCCCAATATACACTTCATCACAATTCAACTATTCCACTTTGTGAACTGAGCTTGATATATTTTTTATTCGATAATTTGCCTTCATAGTTGAAAAGATGTTTTTCAATTCATTATTATGCCGACCTCATTTCTCTCATAACCCTTTGACTCCTAAGTTTTGAATACTTTTTTCCTTCTTGATCACTAAACAGGAGGAAAAATCTGAAATAACAAAAGGTCTCAAGCATGGAGCATTGGCACTGACTCATAAAAAATCACGAAGAAAACGTTCGAAAATCGATGAATTTTTTGTTAAAAAAAACAATATCCCCAATCTCTCATCAACTGAATCATATAAAATCATTCGAGTACTGTTCAAACTTCTTCCATTTCCAGAAATGAAGAAAGAGTATTTCAAACTGAACTATGTCAAAGAGTTATCAAAAAAATTTGCTTGAAGCAGGACGGCATTGCTTTATATTACAATAAATTGAAAACATCCTTTCAACTGTAAAAACAAAAAAAACTTAGGTGATGGAACTGACCAATACTTGATGAAAACCATGATGGGCGTATTCAATGTACTTTACCGTAAAATTATCATGTTTACATCACAACACGTGAGTCTCTCTACAACAGTTTTTTTAGGCCTATTCAATACTTATTGTTGTATTTTGTAGACTGTTTAGAAAAACATCTAACAATTGAATGCTTTGAATACATTTCGATTGTAATGAAGTATATATTGGGCAGACTGTACAGCTATTACACTCTGGAGTAAAAGAACACAAATATGATTGTAGGGGTCTATAAAAGTTGGATTGGACTGGCTTACCTGAAAGTCCTCACTTTAATTTTGATAATGTTCAATTATTAGCTTAATTCTCAAAAAAGATTAATTTTAACAAAGATTCACATCAATCTTTACAAAAAAGTAGTAACAAACATTTGAATATTGAATTCCTCCTCAGGGCAAGAGGTAGAATTTTGAAAAACTGAGCTTGTGCCACGTTTATTGTTGATAATAACTAAACCTTTTGTGAGGTGTGTATGTCAACTTTGCTCCAGCAGTCTGACTATTAAATATACGGTTTGTTATTTATTATTTTAATTATACGACCAATATATTGTCACAATGCACCAAAAACATCATATACGTTACTCTAATTTATGCCTGAGGTGAATTCTTCTTTGTACATCGTGTCAAGTACGTTAGTTAAATAGTTTTTGTTTTTAGTTCTGAAGAAGCAATAAACAAAACCATGAAACGTAAGCAAAGACATATTGTCCAATACTGTGTAATTCCTCAACAACGTTATCTTCTACTCTATTTCAATAAACATGTTACCTGGACTTTCAATTCTGGTGTAGTGATAAGGGTTGATGCAGACTTCATCTTTTTTCAAAGTGTAGGCGTATTCGCAATGATCGAGAGATCTCAGCTCATGGTGGGACTGCAACTCAGGCCATCTCCATAAGCGACAGTAAATAACATGAGGTAGACCCTTGCGTTGTTGTTGCAGATTGCCTATTTCAGCATTGGGACGTGCCCTACAATTGTTACAAGAAATTAACAACTAAAATTCAACAGATTTAAACTAATGAACTGTTGAGGGTAGGATTGTATAGACCCTCTCAGTTGCAACCTAACCTGACATACATTTTTTATTCAAAGATACACTTCATTATGAGATTTTCACTGAACAGGTTATAAAACTGCAACACGTGTTACGTTATACAATAGCTTCTTCGGGCATGTTCGTACTAATTAAATGATACATGATTAATGCTTTATATAACAATTGAGGTACATTGAAAAAATTTTCAATGAAATATCTACATAAAAAGGCTCCTTTACGCTGCAAACTGATGAATTCTTTTAAACTTACGGGCACCTGGCAAGATCAAAGTTATACATTTATTGCTGTCCAATCTTAATGAAAACTGATACATATTTTAGAAGACGTTATTTGACACAATTTTCTCAATCTTGCAAAAAAAACTGAATCTTCAACTTTCCAGACACCCTGTATATAATTTCAAAAATTCCATTTTTGCTTGATTTCTTTTCTTGTCTACCACATCACCAGACAATAAAAACCTCATCTCAATCCTTGAGCATGAAACTCAGCTATTTATTTGAAGTATTTTGTACAATATAGTATGGCAACACCATATTTCAGTTCAGTTCAGCATAGTATAAAAAACTTGTGGAGAATATCATAACTAGGTAGTGGTTTCAAAATTTTAATATAGGTAGTTTAGTGAACTAATTTTCTGGATATTTGTTTTCAAAATATGTATCTTGATATTTGACACTGAAATGTCTTCTATGACTATAGGAAGAAATGATATGAAAGTGAATATCCAACTCCTATTTTTAGGCAATTTTTCCTCAATTTTTTTTCCTCCCCACATTTTCTGTAAAAGTTGAATGTAAGAGGACAATTATCAACTTTCATTGATTTTACTACTAAAAATTTCTTTTTCATTCCAAAAATCTGTTAATAAAGTAAATCATTATTGCAATTTCCCATGAATAAAATCCTGAACAATAGAACTTGACACCCTGTACATGACACATTTATTGTTGGATTCAGGATCAGGATCCACCAATCCATGACATCACATCATGAGTACAAAGAAATCCTCAGATATTCGACTCAGAATCCCAAATAACAAAAGACAGCAACTCCATATAATGGAAGGCCAGGACATTTTGCAGACATTTAGGGTAGGTCACAAGCCAGACGGAGTGAGGTGAGGGGAATGCAGATCCATAATATGACCTTAAACTTTGATAAAACCACGCAGAAAGATAACAGAAGCGAAGCTCACCTAGGAATCGTAACACACTTGCTGTTGTGATTTTGCGAGGAAATTGCGCGTTCGAGTTCTTCTAGCGCTCCAGATTTTTTCAATTTTTTCACCAAACTTTTCACTGCCTTCTCCGACCATTTATCGTCAGCGTCTGTACCTTTTTTCCAGCCCAGGAGGCGTTTAACCACTGGTGGGGTGAATGACGGTAGCATCCCGTTCATCACAAAACGTCATTAAAATCGAAAGTGACTTATTAATCGAGGAATAACGAGCTGGTGTTGTTTTAAAACTGTGAAAATTTTTGTATTATTGCTCATCAACTGCCATTTTTGTTTTTTGACAGATGTGCATTCATTCATTTGCCAGTTTGGTAATGACTTGACGCAATCTGCAACGTCCCGAGGAAATCTGTCTTCCATTTTCGAAAGGCAGTTCGTATCTTTCGTCTCTTGCCGCTCATTTGAACTGTAGCTACTGTGGCATTTCTTTTAACGCATGCGTGGTTTTTTCAGGGATCTCAAAGTTCCACCAAAGACGTAGGCAATTGAATTTTCTGAAGGATATCTATAATTCAAAATGAAATGTCTGAAATGTAACCAAATTGTCTATAAATCCTACTTCATGTCCAAATTACCATTCAAACCGTTTTCCTCCATATAATTAGAAATCTAAAATATTGACAAACAATCTATAAAATGTTTCTGTGGACTACGTCTAACTTAAAAGATTGATGGACTCATAAATTACGAATGAATTGAAAAGCTTGCTCTGCAGGGAATCAATGCTGCCTGACTATATCAACTCTTTTGTGGTATCCGATTTCAAAAAATAAAGTTTTGAGATGACATTTTGAAGCCGTCCAGTCGTCCTCTATCTTGTATGGTTCATATAAACAGGGGAATATGCATATAACATGTTAAAGTAGAAGTTTCTGGCAAAGAATATAATGAACGATCATTTGAAGAATTTATACATAGTAAGTTGAATTGAAGTTTAAATAACAGAATATTTCATTTCAAAGGGAGATATTATACAAGAAATGCTGGCATAGAAGATCGTCCGAGGACAAACAATGCTTAGAAAGTTGAGTTTAATGAGAGATGAATATTAACAAATGAAAACAGGAAATCGCGATTTTCTTTAAAAATTTATGGACAAAATTACTAAATCTTTCAAATATACCACTGAATGAAATGAAAAATGTGTTGATCATAACAATAAGAATTAAAATAAAAGCCGATGAAATATCTACAGTAATAAGGTCTATCCTCAATGAGAACCAATGTGTGAAAGTTATTTCTACTTAGAAAAGTACTTTCAATTATTCACGTATAATAATGAAATATTGTATATTCAAGTCTGTATCACTCAAAGAAAAACAAATTTGTCAGTTATCAAAAAAGTTTGTTGATAAAAATTTCAGAGTAAGTTTGACTTTTTTGACTTGAATATACGGAATTTTTTTTCGCACAGTTAAAATGTATGTTACACAGATCTCTGTTTTTCCGTTAATCAACTGTTGCACCTCTACGAACGACAACCCTCAGAAGTCGAATCTTGTGCGAGCTAAGGACTAGGTCTTACCTTTTAACGTGTGATTCCTAACACGGGTTGGACGATAGGTTGAAAATAGTCGATTTGAGTGAGTGAACAAAGCACCCACGTCGAAACGACCGGCTACCGACCGACTTGTTCAAGTACATCAATGAAGATGTTTTTGTGGAATATTCCATGAAATTTTTTTGAACAAACTATTTTTGATAAGCGAGAAATTTGGCTTTTTGGGTAAGTCTTTCATGGGCATTAGGTTTTTATCAACGCAAGAGACTTCAAAATACATACTTTTGAGTCACAAGTACTGAATTTTGAGCGAGAAATCAATTTTTGAGTTCCCATATATACTACCTGTTTTCATACAAATGAATTTTTCTTGAATAATATTGTTATTTTACATATTTTCCTGTAGTAATACTTGTATTAAATATAGGATAAAGGAAATAACTTTTGTCTGATTTCTAATAAGTTTTTATTACACGCTTTATATTAGCTTCACCTGTATGTATGTTTGTTTGTAACTCTTCTTTTCATTTCATATAGAATGACAGAATTTCATATATTTGACAGAATTATCGGCATTATTGCTTGATCTATTCGCGGACAGATGGCGCTGTACGTAACTTCCTTAATATATGATAAATCGACATTATTGCTTGATCTATTCGCGGGTAGATATGATTGGAACTCACTTTATACGTATTTCATCATTTGAAAAAAGTATTTTTAATAACACGCGCTTGCTGCCTTATTTGTAACCCTCCTTGAGAATGGTTTAATAAACTGAAACCGTTCGTAACAAATAAAAAACTTAGTAGTAGTGCAAAATAAATTGATCATCAATCAAAAAGTTAAATGCTAGTACTGGTATAGTTGGCTGATGTGAATGAGATTATCTAGAATTCCGACTTTATTTATTCAACGTGTGTTTTCAATGTGATAACATCGACATACCGATAACATTCTCATTATTTATATTTGGCAATACTGTTCGCAAATCTCATTCTAAACCATGTGCAATAGTTCCAAGTCATTAACTGTGAATGAGAAAATGAGAAGTTGTGGGCACACTAGAAAGCTCATATGTGGTTGTGAGTAACTTTACACTAGAAATGAGGTAGCGTTTTCAATTTCAACTCAAATCATGATATTTTTTGCTCATCTAATTACTTGCTCATGTTAAGTGTAATGGCCGGAAATGATTTATTGAAAATAAATATTGCAACAAACTTCAAAAGCAAATATTTATTTCGAGGAAAACCAGAACATAATAAAGCAGAAGCGAACTGAGCTTTCATTGACGAATTGTGGTCGGGAACTTAAGCCTTATCCTGGGGGCCACTGCATCTGTCTTCCGGACAAGACGTGTACGTGGAGATGATAAACAGACTGGGCTCCGATTGGACCGTCGTTTATCACAATCCTGAATCCAAAATTCAAACACGTACAAACTTGGGAAAGAAAAGTTTTGGGTTTCTGTTTCTCGAAAGCTTGGAACACTGTTTCGAACCAGAAAAGTGTACACACCTCAACATTGAAGAAAGGTTGGGGATTTGTCTCTCTTCTATAGATACTTTTACGGGAAATGTTCAAATGACTTGGCACATTAGATTCCACCAAGAGAGGTACATATCAGAAATACGCTACGTACTGTGGCTGCTCATCGTTTCGAGGTTCAAATCAGTACACCTCAAACTTCATTGTTTAAGAACTTTCTCATTTGGAGAACTGCGTTTATATTCTTCCTGAGAACGTTTTTTCAAATGGATTTAATCTCCAGCGATCCAAATCCAATGTGAATCGCTATTTTCGCACAAGCACCGCTCTTAGAGCCTAAGGATTTTCCTGTAGTACTTATGTTTTGTCCTTGAAGAAAATATCTATTATTCACTTGTTGAGGAGTGTATGAAATGTCAAACGCTGACAAATCCACTCGAGGCGGGTTATTATGGATGCGCAGTAGTCTAAAAAATATATAACTGAGATGAAAACAAAAAATTCCGTCGCGAAGTTGAATGTCAGTAATCTATTTCCATTATTTTAATTCACCAAATTTCAGTGTAGAGAGTATCTTACTCTTGAGTTACTATTTAAATTCTTCTTAGTGAGGAAAGTGACTCAACAACTGATTATTGACAAACATAAGTTCAGTTGCTCATTTCTCTGAAAACACAACTACCTTGTCCACATTCCACTTGAAAATGGCTACTGGTGAATATGAATATGGAAGTAGTCTAATAAAAGAGGAAGTGGAATCTGCTGGCGATGTAAACAATACCAACTCTGATGAAAAATGTGATGCACTTGAAATTGGTATCTTGAAGAAAGAATTTGAACCAGAATACATTAAATATGAAGATATTGATATGGTTCACAATCTGAAATCTAGAGAGTGTCTGGAAGAAGTAAAGGAAAGATTACTTTGTGAAGTGTGTGGAGGTTTGCTTTGTGCAAATGATATCTTCGGCCCTGATAGTGCGGAATCCTGTGACTGTCAACGCCAGAATGAGTCTAATGTTATACAAGATGAACATATGTCTTGGGATTTTAAACCACTTAGCTTTGGTTCAGGTAACATTTATTTTAGTATAGTACTTGAGAAGAATCATAAATTATGATGAAATGTGATGCACTTGAAATTGGTATCTTGAAGAAAGAATTTGAACCAGAATACATTAAATATGAAGATATTGATATGGTTCACAATCTGAAATCTGGAGACTGTCTGGAAGAAGTAAAGGAAAGATTACTTTGTGAAGTGTGTGGAGGTTTGCTTTGTGCAAACGATATCTTCGGCCCTGATAGTGGGGAATCCTGTGACTGTCAATGCCAGAATGAGTCTAATGCTGTACAAGATGAACATTCGTCTTGGGATTTTAAACCACTTAGCTTTGGTTCAGGTAACATTTATTTTGGTAAAAATTTGAAAAGAATCAGAAATTATGGTGGATCTCATGAAAATATGTTTTCTATAGAAAATGTTCTGAATTATTGAACTAATCTACACCCTTCTTAATACACAATAACTGAGTTACTATCATTGAAGAGTACTGAAGTATGACTTGAGGATCTATGATCTGCCATGAACACCTTTCTTTTTTTTTATACATCGTGATTCACTTTTTGTGTTGCCCTTATTTTTAGTGAAAGCCTTTCCCTCAGAAGAGGTAAGTTATTTCAACCAATCAATTTAAGAAACCAATATCTCAACAGGGATCAATCCTAGTTTTATTAAGTTGAGATGAACTTGCACTGAAGCAAAGTTTGCTGCGACAACAATAACAAATTTGAATAGGTGGTTGTTGATTTTTTGTACAAGAACTCAGATAAAGCACAATGTAATTTCTTGAGAGAAGGAAACTGAGAAAAACTTATTTTTCATGAGATCTGTACCGGTGAAAGTCATTGTTAATGATGAGTTCCAAGGAGTTTCAATTTGAAAGGTCTCAAAAATGTACATGTTATGAATTTGATTGTTGCACTTCTCTTTTCATAATACTAGTATTTTTTTACAGATTCTGGAAACTTTCATTTCAAAATTCCCGAAGAAACATTGGTGGTGAAAGAAGAGGTGGCAAACAATGAAAATGTTCCATCAATGTCATATGAAAAAGAAAGTTTTATTGAGAGTGTTCATGCTGTCAATCACGAAATGCTACTCAAAACTGAGGAGGTTGATAAAACATTCAAATCAGAGTACCATTTGAATTCAGTGGGGCAGAGGATTCAAGAAGAAAATTTAATGTGCTCAGATAATATGAATGAAACAACTAATATTGAAAACAGACCTACAAGGAAGATCTTCTTTTCTTGCACAGTGTGCACAAAATCATTCAGTCAAAATTGTGATTTGAAAAGACATGAAAAAATTCATACTGGTGAAAAACCTTTTCAGTGTGAAGTCTGCTTTAAATCATTCATTCAGAGAAGCACCTTGAAATTGCACAAAAAAATTCATACCGGTGAAAAACCATTCAAGTGTAAAACTTGCTCAAAGTCATTCGTTCAAAGAAGTAACTTGAAATTCCATGAAAAAATTCATAGTGGCGAGAAACCATTCCAATGTAAAATCTGCTTTAAATCATACATTCAAAGAAGTCACTTGAAAATGCACGAAAACGTTCATACTGGTGAAAAACCATTTCAGTGTGAAATCTGCTCTAAATCATTCAATCAGAGAAGCACCTTAAAATTGCACGAAAAAATTCATACTGGCGAAAAACCATTTCAGTGTGAAATTTGCTCCAAGTTTTTCACTTGCAAAGGTAGTTTGAAGTTACATGAAAAAATTCATACTGGCGAAAAACCGTATCAGTGTGAAATCTGCTCTAAATCTTTTATTCAGAAAATTCATTTGAAATTACATGAAAAAAGTCATAGTGGCGAAAAACCATATCAGTGTGAAATCTGTTCTAAATCATTCTTTCAAAGTAATAATTTGAAAAAACATGAAATGATCCATACTTGCGAAAAACCATTTCAGTGTATGAACTGCTCTAAGACCTTCACTAGCAAAGTTAGTTTGAAATTACATGAAACAATTCATACTGGCGAAAAACCATATCAGTGTGAAATCTGCTCTAAATCTTTTACCCAGAAAATTCATTTGAAATTGCATGAAAAACACCATACTGGTGAGAAACCATTTCAGTGCAAAATCTGTTCCAAATCTTTCATTCAAGCTAGTGATTTCAAAAGACATGAAAAAATTCATACTGGCGAAAAACCATTTCAGTGTGAACTCTGTCCCAAATCATTCATTCAAGGGGGTGATTTGAAAAGACATGAAAAAATTCATACTGGTGAAAAACCGTTTCAGTGTGAAACCTGCTCCAAATCTTTTACCCAGAAAAGTTATTTGAAATTGCACGAAAAAATTCATACTGGCGATAAACCATTCAAGTGTCAAATCTGCCCCAAATCATACATTCAAAGAGGTGATTTGAAAAGACATGAAACAATACATATTGGCCAAAAACCAGTTCATCTTAAATTATGAGTGTGACACTAAAATGAGCAGTATTAAAAAAAAAGAAACAACCCATAAATACTGTTGTCTCTGGTACATTTACCAAATTAACAATTCAGTTATTTTGAGGCTTTGTAGGTAGATGTGGAATCTTTGGCAATCCGTGTGTCGCTGATGATGTTAACTTTGTTATCGAAACGCCCGTCGGAAGACAATATTTTTACTTTCGTGTGGGAAAAGTTTTGTCAATTGATGTATATGAGGTTGTAGATATAGTAACTTCATTCAAAAACAAAAATTAAAAGGGTGAAATATATTGAAGTTTATTGCATGTTGCATCATCTCACAACTTATATTTAATATCTTTTCAAAGCCAAATATTTTCAGAACCTGGAAAAGTTACAGTTGTATTCCCTCCTCACAATGTTGAAAAATTCGAAATACTAACTTCAAGTCGACATACGCAGAGAAAACGCAATGCTTTATTCATCAATTAATGAATTTGAAATGAGTCGTTTTATTTAAATGAATGATGAAACATTGTATAGGGAATGAACTATGCTTGAATACATAATGGTTTTGAATGTCATCCAAAAGCGGCACTTTGTTTTTCCTTTTATAATGTGTATAAATCGGGCCTTTTTAGGAAATCTATTTAGGCTAAAAATAAGAGTTGTTCAAGATCAAAATGTGTTAATATTTTACGGTGATAATTTGTTATGTATCTTGAGTATATGTAATTTCATGTTACAATCATTTCATGTCTGTTACATTAGTAAATAAATATATTCTATTGATTCTATATTGTACCTACTTGCTCAAATCAGTAATAAATATTGCAATGATATTCCAGAAGAATCATTTACTTTCATATCCTCCAAATAATTATTTTTTACTACTTCCAAAATAGTTTGTTGTGGAGATTTTCACTTAGAAAGGTCTGGGTCCCCAAGAGGTAAAGGAAAGGCCTACATTGTGGTGTGTTGCATATTCCAACGGATTTCTTCAGTCCTGATACTGTTCAATCCTGTTGTAACTGTCAATGCAAGAATGAGTCGCAATGCAAAAGGTGAAGATATGACCCCACAAGATTTCAAACCAGTAAGCTTTGTCTTAAGTAACATATTTATTTCAATAGTAGTGGGACTAGGAATAACATAAATAATCGGATAGAGCGCAAACTCGATTTATTAAGGATTTTTTTTTAATTAGGAAAGATTGGTTTTGACTTTCTGAACCAAAAAATGTGGTAACTTTCAGCCAAGAAAGAAGAACATCAATATTTTTTATATTTGTATGTTGTTCTTATGTAGGTAGTAACTATTATTCAGTTTCTATTTCATTTATATCTGTATCCACTGCACAAACTGTACACTTCCATTTAGTCAATTCCGTCATTCCAGAAGAAAGAAAGAAGAATTTCGTTAAAAAAAAGTAGATCATGCAAAGAAGTATCTTTCTTGGTCTAATGCGCCTTAAGGGAAGCAAAGACCATAAAAAAAAGAGGAAGTAACATTCAGACACAAACTGGAAGAAAAAGCCCTCAGAAACAACTACATACTTTCATATAAATATTGCATGATTTACAAATCTTTTTTGAAATTGTTTGTTTTTCTAAGAACTAAACATTTATTTGTATGAAGATGGAGAAGAAAGCCAAAACCTTTCTTTCCCAAGCGTATTGTATCATTTTATTTATTTTCATCAATGTTCATCAATCCAAAACAAATTTATCAATATTGATTTATAACATTTCTTTAGGAATAGTTTTTAATTTGCGTTGAAAACTTTTTCGCTCTAGATCATTTCCAACTACCATCTTACTTTTGGTAATTTTAGTGAAATTAATATTCACTAAAAATTGAGCATCCGTCAAAACAAATTTAATTTTTTAGTGATTTTCTTTGAAAAAGTTGTCAATTTGGGAATTTTCAAACTTTGACATGGGAAATCCAGCTGAACAATCTGGCAACCCTGCAATGATAAACTGTCATTTGGTACCAAAGTTGCGTATCATCTATTTCTATTATTTGAAAATATGAAACTTCACTGCAAAGAGTACTTTACTCTTGAGTTAGTAATTGAATTCTCATAGTGAGAAAAGTGACCCAATAACTGATTACTGACAAAAATTCAAATGTTTGTACAATCTTTGAAAACAAATCTACCTTGTCCACATTCCACTTGAAAATGGCTACTGATGAATATGAAAGTATAATTAAAGAGGAGGTGGAAAACAATGAAAATGGTACGAACTCTGAAGAAAAATGTGATGCATTGAAAATTGTTATTTCAAAGATGGAATTTGAGCCAGAAAGTATCAAAAGTGAAGATGTCATTGATGTTGTTTATCATGATCTGAAATCTGAAAAGTGCCTGGAAGAAGGGAAGGGCGGATTACATTGTGAATTATGTGGAGGTTTGCTTTGTACAACTGATATCTTCGGCCCTGATAGTGTGGAATCCTCCTCTAAATGTCAATGCCAGAAGAAGTCTAATGCTATGCAAGATGCAGATTTGTCTTGGGATTTTAAACCACTTAGCTTTGGTTCAGGTAATATTTATTTTAGCTGAAGTTTGAGAAGAATTAACAGAAGTTATGATGGATCTCATAAAAAATATATTTTCAACAGAAAATGTTCTGAATTACTGAACTAATTACACCCTGCCTAATCTACAAATAACTGACATGATGTCATTGAAGAATACTGGGATCATTTTCTGTAGATGTATATAATTTCATAAGAGAAGGAAAATGAGAAAACTTATTTTTTGTATCTATACTGGTGGAAGTCATTGTTAATGATGCGTTCCAAGGAATTTCAACTTGTAAGGTCTTGAAAATTTAAATGGTATGAATGTGATTGTTGCACATATTGTTTTTCACATATTGAGCACATGTTATGTGACCTATCATGGATGAAACTTCATCATCTAGTGAAATAAATAGCTTATCTCTAACCTAACCTGTCCTAACCTTACTAAACCAACCTAACCTAACTGAACCTGACCTAACCTAACCTAATTCGACCCAACCTAACTCAATCTAACCTAACCCGACCATAGCTAAGCTAACCTAACCCAAACTAACCTAACCCGACCTAAGCCATCGTTTATTGCTGTTAAGAAAAAGGTAAAATATGACATCATACAACTTCTGACTGGGTATATCTCGAAAACTAATTGAGTCCGACTAATAACAAAAAGTGTTCTGAATTCCTACCATCATGTAGTATTATCCCATAAAAAATCGCGAAAATCCGTTAGTATCCCATAAAGTACAATTAGACCATTTTTTTACAGATTCTGGAAACTTTCATTTTAAAATTCCTGAAGAAACATTAGTTGTGAAAGAAGAGGTGGTATACAATGAAAATGTGCCATCAACGTCATATGAAAAGGAAATTTCTATTGAACATTTCCATATCGTTAATCACAAAACGCTTATTAAAACTGAGGAGGTTGATGGAACATTTAGGTCTGGGTACTGTTTGAATTCAGTTGAGGAGAGGATTCAAGAAGAAAACAAAAAGTGCTCAAAAAATTGGAATAAAAGAACCAATATTGAAAACCGACCTACCAGGAAGACCCGCTTTTCTTGTAAAGTGTGCACAAAATCATTTAGTAAAAATAATGATCTGAAAAGACATGAAATAATTCATTCTGGTGAAAGACCCTTTCAGTGTAAAATCTGCTCTAAAGCTTTTATTCAGCAAAGTTATTTGAAATTGCATGAAAAAATTCATACTGGCGATAAAACATTCAAGTGTCAAATCTGCCCTAAATCATACATTCGAAGAGGCAGTTTGAAAAAACATGAAAAAACTCATACTGGTGAAAAACCCTTTCAGTGCAAAATCTGCTCTAAATCCTTCATTGAAGCCAGTGATTTCAAAAGACATGAAAACATGCATGCTGGCGAAAAACCCTTTCAGTGTCAAATCTGCTCTAAATCTTTTACTAAGCAAAGTTATTTGAAATTTCATGAAAACATTCATACTGGGGATAAACCATTTAAGTGTAAAATCTGTCCCAAAGCATACATTCATGCAGGTGGTTTGAAAGAACATAAAAAATATCATACTGGTGAAAAACCGTTTCAGTGTGAAATCTGCTCTAAATCATTTACTCTGAAATGTTATTTGAAATTGCATGAAAAAATCCATACTGGTGAAAAACCATTTCAGTGTGAAATTTGCTCTAAATCTTTCATTCAGAGAATTCATTTGAAAATGCATGAAAAACATCATACTGGCGAAAAACCATTTCAGTGCAAAATCTGCTCCAAATCTTTCATTCAAGCCAGTGATTGTAAAAGACATGAAAAAATTCATACTGACAAAAAACTTTTTCAGTGTGACATCTGCTCTAAATCTTTCACTCTGAAAAGTTATTTGAAAATACATGAAAAAATTCATACTGGCGATAAACCATTCAAGTGTTAAATCTGCCCCAAACCATACATTCAAGGAGGTGATTTGAAAAAAAAATAACAAAAATCATACTGGTGAAAAACCGTTTCAGTTTGAAATCATATGTATTTTTTTTACTCAGAAAGGTTACTTTAAATTGCATTAAATAATTAATACTGGTGATAAACTATTCAAATATAAAATCTGCCCCAAATCATACATTCAAAAAGTTGATTTGAAATGACATGAAACAATATATATTCGCGAAAAACCAGTTCATTATAAATTATGAGTGTGTTTTGGAATTAATTATTTCTCAAAATTGAAGAGAATGAAATGTTTCCTTTGGCATTTATTGACAAAACTGTTTTTCTATTTTTTATATCCACACAATAGCAACTATATACAACTAATTGAATAAAAGTATATATAAACTAAACTGAATAATGTTCTCATATTAATTCCTAACCACCCCACCTGAATAAAAAGTCTTATCATTCAATCCGATAATAGACATTGGAGTTCTAAAAACATCTCCTGTCAGATCTTTGTCAGTACATCTGTCTCTTGCCTGTTCGATTCCACATATCTGAGCTCATTTCTCTGCTAATTACTTTTTCTCTGATAAAATGATATTTGATATCAATATGTTTAGACCATTCTATATTATAGGGTTTCTTGGAGAGCTGAATACATCCTTGACTGTTCTCAAATGCTTGTTTAGGACTAGAAAAATGTATTTTCATGTCAGTTATCAGATTTTTTAACCAAATTCTTTCACAGGCAGCAACAAACTCGGCTTTGATAGTTGAAAGTGAAACAGACAGTTGTATCTTTGTTGTCGAAGAAATCAGACTTCCAAATTATTTAAATAAATAACCTGAAGTTGAATTCCTGTCGCTGTCATTCGCCCAATCAGAATCAGCAAAACCAATCATTACTGTGGCTTTTTGTCGTCGCCTGTAACAAAGTTTCAGTACAGAAGTTCTGCGCAGATATCTTGAAACTGTCTTGGGGTGTTTGCAGTGTTCCTCTCCTGCACAATCTTGAAAACGACTCAAGTAATTTACGAAAAACAAATATCTTGACGTGCAGTTAACGTAATGAACGTAAGACTACCAATGAGTCCCGGGAAGGTTTGTCACTTTTCAGACTAACGTCAGTAATTTTCTCTAATTTCAAATCCTTTTCTATTCCTATACTTCTATTTCCTATTTCCTGAAACGGCTTTCAATATTTTCTTTCTGACTGATGACCAGCCAATTTTTCTCTAAATTTTGTTGAATATTTATACCTGGTCAGTCATATGGAATTCTCTTTTTAATTCCTTTTTCACTCTGTATTCCTCTAATAGTCAAAAACAAACCTTATGAACGCAAGACGCGATGTGGTACGGGATTACCAAAACCTTAAGATGTTACAAAAGCAATGAGATACCTACAATTGAAATCATAAGGAAGAAATTGAATACTTTCTGTTGTGACAAAACTCTTCAGAATTGGATAAAAAACTAGGATTTGGATGGAAAGCAGAAGAATAATGAAATTGCGTAACAAATAACTAAATATAGACAAGAACAACGGCAAATTTTTTATTTGGCCGAATCTTGGTATGACAGTTACGAAAGGGTTGACTGATGGTTCGAGAATGTGTACGCCTAACATGCCTGCAAACAAACTGAGTAGAGCCAGAAAGATGATAGCACTGCCAGCTGTCGAAAGCGCTCGCATATAATAAATAGAAGATATAAAGCTTCAAATCATTTTTGTGACATATATGTTTTCTTTCTGCTGAAAACCTCTTGCTACTAGTCTAGCTTTGGGGGAAGATATATCTTGGTTAAATCATAACAGACTCGGCTTGAATTTGAGCAAAGCAAATTTATAACTTTTTCTCTCACTTCCGAAGATCAACCAAATATCAGGATACTTAAAATTCAGAAACTATGTAACTGTGAGCAGCTAAACTGTACATGCCGTGAAAAAAAAAAATACATTCTTTAAAATATTTTGGGAATTACCTATCCTGGACCAACATATATGAGATGGGATGAACAAGTTTCAATCCTAATCATATGGTTGAGACAAATTCTACACTCTGGGGATATATTGCATGGAAATAATATATTACTAGTCTACAAGTCACCAGTGAAATCGTGACTGCGATACAGCGTTGTTATATGGGATGGTATTTTCAACAATGTAATACAAAGTCTTCAATATACGCAATATTCTATTCTGAAAATAATATTAAATAAAGACAGTCTATTCTTTATGCAGCAAATCTATAAAATTTACTACCATGTACGTAGAAAAATAAAAATATTTTTCAACGTCCATGTTTACTACCACTTCAAATGAGGGACATTTTCAACATTAAAAAAAACAAAATAAAAAAATATATCCTGAGTAACCCCAAATTATTTTGCTTCTGATACCGTTACTATCTATCTTTTTTTATTTCCTTTAATTAAATTTCTTACTGTATCTATACAAATAGTACTACTGGCATACCATCGATTTCCCTTAAGGAAAATAAAACGCAATATTGTAAAAGTTTGTGAATACTGTTTTGTAACATTTTTTAGAAATAGTTTTTTAATTTGCTTGAAAACTTTCTTGTTCTCATTCATTTCTAACTATCGAATCGACTTGCTTTAAGATTTTAGTGATATGCATATTCATTGACAAATGAAGCATCCGTTAAATTAAATTTTTTAGGGATTCTCTTTAAAAAGATGTCAATTTGGGGATTTTCAAATTTCGATATGGGAAATCGAGCTGAACGATCTGGCAACCCTGCAATAATAACTAGTTCCACCCATCGATATAGGTTATGTCGGTGGTTCCACCATTTGATAACACGAAGTTTAATGTCAGTTACTATCTATTTCCATCGGGACTTCCTCTCAAATCGCGACAGAGGGCGGTTATGTTGATAACGACATGTGGAATCCTCCTGTAAATGTCAATGCCAGAATGAGTCTAATGCTAGGCAAGATGCAGATTTGCCTTGGGATTTTAAACCACTTAGCTTTGGTTCAGGTAACATTTATTTTAGTGAAAGTTTGAAAAGTATGATCAGAAATTATGATGGATCTCAATAAAAAAATATATTTTCAACAAAAAATGTTCTGTTCTCATCCACAGCTTATGATGTGGGATTTTGGCACATTGTTTAGAATGAAATTTGTGAACAGTGTTGCCAGATTGTAAATAATAGAATTTTACTCATATTTGGATGTTATTATATCAGCTTCATCAGCCAGCTATCCCTGTACAAGTATGAATACAAAAAAAAAACATGTAAAGTGAGAGTATAATTTTTCATGATCTCCTACCTGGTTGTAATGGCTACTTCAATCAATTTACAATCATTCTCTTATTTGATTCGATCCCAGCCATAGGAATCTTGTTTATAGTGAAAGGAGGCATATTTTTAGGAGAGAATAATTTCTGGAAAGGGAGGTTTTGGTTTTTTACTTCTCCATCTTGATATAGAAAATGTGGAAAACTTCCAAAGGAAAGAAGAAAGCTTTTGAATGCTTGTATATTCTATCAATGAACTCGATATTCGATATTCATTTACTTCAATTATATAATAGACAAAACTTGTTTTTCATAAGACAGATACAATTGATTGAAATAATTTTCACTACACTTATTATTTTTTTCAGATTCTGGAAACTTGTTTTTTGACACACAGGAAGATACAGTCGTTGAACAAAAAATGTTACCTGAGACTACAGAGAATAATGAAATCTTCTGTTCTGGTTATTACTTGAATTCAACTGAAGAAAGTATAATTCATGAGAAAAATGAAATGTGCTCAAAAAATTTGAATGGAAGAAGTGACATTGAAGACAGATCTACAAAAAAGACCCTATTTTATTGTAAAGTGTGTACAAAGTCATTCACTCAAAGTTATCATTTTAAAAGGCATGAAAAGATTCATACTGGGGAAAGACCATTTCAGTGCAAACTCTGCCCCAAATCATTCATCGAAGGAGGTGAATTGAAAATACACGAAAAAATTCATACTGGAGAAAAATCATTTCACTGTGACATCTGCTTAAAATCTTTCATTCGAAGAAGTCACTTGAAGCAGCATCAGAAACTTCATACCGGCGAAAAACCATTTCAGTGCAAAATCTGCCCCCAATCATTCTTTCAAAGAGGTGATTTCAAAAGACATGAAAAAATTCATACTGGTGAAAAATCCTTTCAGTGTGAAATCTGCTCTAAATCTTTCACTCTGAAACGTTATTTGAAATTGCATGAAAAAATTCATACTGGTGAAAAATCGTTTCAGTGTGAAATCTGCTCTAAATCTTTCGCTCAGAAACGTTATTTGAAAATTCATGAAAAAATTCATACTGAAGAAAAAACAATCAGTGTGAAATCTGATCTAAATCATTCATTCAAGGAGGTGATTTGAAAAGACATGGAAAAATTCATACTGGCAAAAAAGTGTTTCAGTGTAAAATCTGCTCTAAATCTTTTACTATGAAAAGTAACATTCATATTGGCAAAAAATCATCATTATAGAATCTGATCTAAATCTTCTAGCAATGTCTCATTTGACTGAACGTCAAAGAGTAGAAGTGTTAATACTACTGGGATGTGGGGACAAAATTAGAACCCAGAAGAATGTAAGTGAAATGTTCAATAATAAATATCCTGATCATCACGTTCTCAATCTACCGATAGTAGAATGGAAACGAAATTTCGTGAATTTGGGACTGTCAAAGATATTTCTAAACCAGGCAGGAGTGTATTGATTGACGATGGGAAGAAATTGGATATTTTGGTAGACATCGCGGAGAATCCACATAAACCTACCCGAAAACTTGCCGCAGATTACGACATGAGTCAAAGTTCTATACTGTCTGTTTTTAAAAGTGAAAAATATCAACCTTATGAAGTACAATTGGTACATGAACTCAACGAAGACGATCCCGATCGCAGAACTGAGTTTTGCGAAATAATGGAAGACAGGTATCTGCGTTTAAGAAAAATATAATGTTTTCCGACGAGTCAACTTTTTTTTTAAATAAAACCGTCAACAGACAGAACTGTCGATATTGGAGCCGAGAAAATCCCCATTGGATGATGGAGGCCCACACTCAATATTTCAGAAAAGTAAATGTTTGGGCAGGGATTCTAAATAATCGCATATGCGATTAATTGGACCATATTAACCGGTGAACGTTACTTGGAGTTTTTGACTAATTTTTCAGTTCCAACGCTGAAATGACTTTTTCCTGATAATGATAATCCGAATCGAATAGATAGGAATATCCGGTATCAGCAAGATGGTGCTCCACCACATTTTGTAGCTGACGTGCGTGGATATCTGAATGAGTTTTTTCCAACAGTTGTATTGGTAGAGGAGGTGCCATAGAGTGGCCAGCCCGTTCACCCGACACGACACCGCTTAACTACTTTTTGTGGGGTTACCTAAAATTTAAAGTATACGTAAATAGACCAAACAATATTGAAAGTTTGCAAATCAGAAATAGAGAAGAAATGATTCCCGGAAACAATTCAAGATGTTGTTGATAACTTTCAGCAACGCCTTTATTATTGTCAAGAAACAAACGAACAAAAGAAACATTTGATCTGAAGACTTCCATTAGTTGCACATTG
This sequence comes from Leptinotarsa decemlineata, assembly GCF_000500325.1. NCBI lineage: Eukaryota > Metazoa > Arthropoda > Insecta > Coleoptera > Chrysomelidae > Leptinotarsa > Leptinotarsa decemlineata. The sequence continues at coordinate 101,953 of NW_019289695.1, forward strand.
ATTGCTACCGCTTTAATAAATGATTTAGATAACACAGAATGGTTTGGAATTTTCTCCAAAAGCTCTACTGTCTTTCCTTGTAAAATGTGTATAAATTGGGCCTCATTAGAAAATATATCAAAATTTGTTACTATTTCATGATGGCAATGTTTTAATGTACCTGAATGTATGTAGTTAACATACTGTTTTAGAGTATAAGCATTTTGTTTGTTATATTGGTAAATAAATCTATTCTATTCATTCTATATTATATTCGTTTGAATTAGCAGTAAACCTTGCAATGATATCCGAGAAGAATCTTACATTTTTATATCCTCCAAAAACTTGACATTCGAATTCAAAACTATTCCATAAATTTCATGGTAGGTTATCGCGACATTTTAAATATGAAAGGTTTACAAAACAGTGACATGTGGCGGTTTTGAAAACCTCTCTTGTGAGGTTAAAATCTCACAGTAAACTATGGTATTAAGCTTTGATATAGATTGAGAAAGGTATATCTTTTAGGAGAGACTTTTTGGGAATTAAGTTTTGTCTTCCAGTTTTTATCTGAAAGTAACTTCTTTGTATAGACACATCTTCATGAAGATGTCATTTTGAACTAAGTGCTTTCTTTCTTCCTTCAAAAGTTTCGTTTTTTTTCAAGGATTTTTGTAAATTGTAAATTGATAGATGTAGTGGTACTACCTGGTAGATCACCATGAAAAAATGAGAATTAGAACTTTCTATGTTTTTATACAACGTATAGGTATTGGTAGCTGACGTTACTGTTTCGTCCTATAAGGACATTTTCAAACGAATACAATAAACTGTAATACATAAGTTGATGATGGTTGCCATAAGACGAAACATCTGATTGAAAATCTGAAAGCATCTTACGTAAGCTTATGAAAAAGTCTCCTTTATCAAATAAAGTCAGAAAACCATGGAAACGGCTTTTAAAAAATTTTCGTGACATTGTCACATAAATGAGCAACTTGGTTCCAATTCAACCGTCATTATATAGTCAATATAGTTCCAAAATCCCAATGGTAAGAGTTCGAAATATTCGGTGTAGAAAATTTTGAAGAGAATCGCAGAATTGTTCATTTTTTATTTCACACCACTGAGTTTTATGATTCTTTGATGCTAGTTATCACTAAAGCGTAAAAAATACACAAAAATCTATATTGTTTAAAATAGCTTCGTAAATAAGCCATTAATTATCGTAAAAAGTTAAGGAATTAGAAAGAAATATACCATCGTAGACTTTTTTGTGAACCTTTTGAAGATGTGGAACACTATTTTGTTCAATCTTGTTGGGTTCAGCCACAGAACTATAACTAAGTTATAGTTCTGTGAACATAACTAAGTTATAGTTCTGTGGGTTCAGCAAGCGTTTTGAGGTTTGCGAAGTAAACGCAAAAAATCTACTTCTTCTTCTCCTCTTCTTTTTATGGTCTTTGCTTCCTTTCGGCGGAGTAGACCATAAAAAAAGAAGAAAAAAAAGTACTCATTTACGACATCACATTAGAAATCTCTTAAATTATCAGTGTTCCTCTTCTATATTATGCATGTTACATAGATATAAACCTACCTCTTGAATCACTCTATCTATTAAAAAAAACCCGCACCAAAATCCGTTGCGTAGTTTTAAATATTTAAGCGTATATAGCGACTTTGTCCTATACTATATAGTGATCTCCATTTGGAGAGAGGGCAGTTGTGCTGATAACGACTGCCCTCAAAGATGGTAGGTGGTCGGAGTGGAGTCAAAAAGGTGTAACCTTGAATGAAGCGTATTCTGAAATGAAGTCATGTTTGAATAATGGTGACGTGAAATATGAGAGGACTGGCGGCTCCCTTCACAAGTAACCCATAGAAATTATAATATATATAGAATATATCTATGAAGTAACCAGGCTGGATGTCGACGAGGTCAACAGTTCTATAAAATATATGAACATTTGTGTTGTGAAATTTTTATCCGAAGGCCTCCCGAAAAGCAGACCAGTAAAAGAGTTGAGTTTTTTTTGAGAGAAGAAGAGAATGAAAAAACTTAGGATGGCAGCATTGCCTTGAGCAAGACAGTTGCGCCCCCTTACGAAGCTTCTATTAACAGGAAAGAGGCCCAAGCCACAGTATTTCTGTATACAAAAAACTGTGCCCAAGCTAAACCAAATCCAAAATCCAAATATTCCAAATGCGCTCGAATGAGAAGCAGCGGAAAAAGAAATAGGGGTGATGAGAGGGAGATCTATTTGCACTATTTTAATTCACCAAACTTCACTGAAAAGAGTGCTTTACCCTTCATTTAGTAATTCTTTTCTTCAGAGTGACAGAAGGAAAACTGATTATTGACAAACTAAAATTTAATTGCTTATAAAATCTTTGAAAACAAATCCACTTTGTCCACATTCCACTTGAAAATGGCTACTGGTGAATATGAATATGGAAGTCTAATTAAAGAGGAGGTGGTATCTGCTGGCGATGAAAACGATACCAACTCTGAAGAAAAATGTGATGCAATTGAAATTGGTATCTTGAAGGGAGATGAGCCAGAATATATCAAACATGAAGAGTGTTTGGAAGAAGTAAAGGAAGAATTACTTTGTGAAGTGTGTGGAGATGCAACTGATGTCTTCGGTCCTGATAGTGTGGAATCCTCCTGTAAATGTCGATGCCAGAATGAGTCTAATGCTATGCAAGATGAAGATATGTCTTTGGATTTTAAACCGCTTAGCCTTGGTCCAGGTAACATTGAATGAATGTGATTGTTGTACATTTTGTTTTTCACATATTGAGCACATGTTTTTTGAACTATTATAGATGAAACCTCATAATTATGTAGTGAAATAAGTTACTCTATTCTCTTCATTTAACTTTTTTTTATAGATTCTGGAAACTCTCATTTCAAAATTCCTGAAGAAAAATTAGTTGTGAAAGAAGAGGTTCTATACAATGAAAATGTCCCATCAATGTCATGTGAAAACAAAATTTCTATTGATGGTTTTCATGTTGTTGAACACGAAACGCTGCAAAAAACTGAGGAGATCAATGAAACATTTAGATCTGGGTACTATTTGAATTCATTCGGGCAGCAGATTCAAGAAGAAAACAAAATGTGCTCAAAAAATGTAAATGAAAGAACCGATAGTGAAAAGAGATCTACAAAGAAGATCCTCTTTTCTTGTGAAGTGTGCAAAAAATCATTCAGTCAAAAATGTGATTTGAAAAGACATTCGAAAATCCATACTGGTGAAAAACCATATCAATGTAAATTCTGCTCTAAATCATTCAGTGATTATAGTAATATGATGAGACATGAAAAAACTCATGCTGGCGAAAAACAATTTCAGTGTAAAATCTGCTCCAAATCTTTCATCCATGGCAGTGATTTCAAAAGACATGAAAAAACTCATACCGGTGTAAAACCATTTCAGTGCAAAATCTGCCATAAATCATTCATTCGAAGAAGTGATTTGAAAAGACATGAAAAAGTTCATTCTGCTGAAAAACCATTCCAGTGTAAAACCTGCTCCAAGTTTTTTACTCGTAGTGGTAGTTTGAAATTGCATGAAAAAATTCATACTGGCGAAAAACCTTTTCAGTGAGCTCTACTCAAACTGAACGTTTCATCCTCTTGTTTGTTCTTTTATGCGGTCAGAATGCTTAGTGCAGGTATTTCAGGTACTGTAAGGTAAATTTACCTGTATTTAGGTTACATCAGTTATTATCCTTTGTGTTGGATTTTCTCTAGGAGCCTGTATTGTTTTGTGTAATATATTGAATGTTCTTGGTGTATTTTGATTTGATGTATATACATTGAACAAAAAACAACATCATCATAAAATATGGCTGATTCAACAGGTCACACAAACATAAAAAAGTCAATATAAAAGTTAATAAGCTACAATCAAATTAGGATTCAAGTAGAAAGTCATCCACAGATTAGTATGCTTTTTGAAATAGAAAAATCTTGAGTCGCCTTTTGAATACATTGATATTTTAGGATTTAATGTCCTCACTAAGCTTATTATATAGCTTAACCCCACAGCACATGGGGTGATTCTTTGGTACTGTAAATCTATTATAAGGTTGATGTAGTTGAGAGTTATTTCTGGTGAAATGTTCATGGATTTGCTCATTTGAAAATCTCTGTTTTAAATCTGTTTTTCCGTTAATCAGCTGTCGCCCCCATTCGAACGACAACTCTCAGAAGTTGAGAAACTTGTGCGAGCTAAGGACTAACGAGATCTTACCTTTTAACGTGTGATTCCTAGGATTAATTGAAACCGGTCTGCAAATGTGCCCGTTCCAAAATTGAGGGTCGACTCTTTCAGTTGTATTGTCAATTGCCTATACGGTAAATTTTCTGTGGAGATTCCTGAACTGACGCTTGTAGGATATAATCCAACACCGTTCGTGGTATTAGCCAGTGGAGTAGTTGTTTGCTGATAGGCGTCAGTCCATTCAACCTACTGTATAGGTTTATCCGAGACGGGCTTGAAAATTTAAAGTTCATTTCTTTAAATTTGTTTACTGCCCGTCTTCAAGCATAGCCCACTGACAAATAAGAAAGGATATTTTTCTGATTGATTCGGCCGTTACTTGTTGAAGATCCATAGTAATTTCAAAAACTACACCTCACGAGTTGATCTCCACAAACTTTATCCAAAGCTTTATCAAGCTACTGTGTTAGCGAAACATGTGATATATTTTTCAAATAAAGTTTGTGGATATCAAATCGTGGGGTGTAGTTTTTGAAATTTAAATGGATAGATTGATGCGAACCCTAAATTTTTACGTTCACAAAGGAAGAAAGTGGTATGTTGGTGGTCACTCTATTCGAAATACAATAAAATAAATCTATTTATTATCGCCTCCGAAAATTGACCAATTTCGTCAAAGACCACCATTTATCTAATTATCGAAAACTGCCGGAAGTGTCAAAATTCCGATGCACCCTACGCCAGTAACCAGGCTGGATGTCGACGGATTCGACGTGGTCGTCAGTTCTATAAAATATATGAACATGTATATTTGTGTTATTTTTATCCGAAGGCCTCGCGAAAAGGAAAGAGCATTAAAAAAGTGTTTTTGTTGAAAGAAGTAGCGAATGCAAAAATCTTAGGATGGCAGCATTGCCTCCAGCAAGACATCTGTGCCCCCGGAAGAAGCTTCTGTTCACTATGAACAGGAGGAGCATGTCCAAATGTTCTGGAATGAGAACCAACAGCCATAGAGATTAAGGAGATAGAGAGATCTATATCTATTATTTCGATTCACCAAACTTTACTGCAGGAATCTCGTTGGTGGCCGTGGTAGTGGACGGACGTGCTGATAACGTCCGTCATCGGATGCCATGTGCTATCGTGGGGCTCCATTTTGTGTTGTGCTAGTTTATTGTAATGAATACTGAAATGTGTGAGAGTTTTTAAAAAGTGAAGTTTAAGGGCTCCTTCATTCACGCTGGTATCCAGGCCGAAGTGGTTCGGATAACCACATAAAGGGGACATGTATGTGAATTTAAAAATCCGAAAGTCTCCCGAAGAGGAGGCGACGCAATAAATATATGTTAAATAATCAAAAGGTCTCCTGAGCAGGAGGCGACAATGGAAAAGTACTCTGTTTTTTATTATAAAAAGTGTGACAGCAAAAAAGGGGTGACAGCATTGCTTCCAGCAAAACCGCGCGCCGCCCCCCCTACGAAGTTTCTGTCAAATTGATGTCAATTTGATAGGGGAGCCTGGACAAATGCGCCCGAGTGGAAAACGTCTTTTAATTTAGAGAGAGAGAGAGAGAGAAACTTCACTGCAGAGCAGACTACATTACTTTTCTAGTTTCAGAGTAAGGGAGGTGACCCCCAAAAACTGATTACTGACGAACAAAAATTCAATTGCTTATCACAAACTACTTACTCTAAGTGGTTTGTGTTGCTTTTACAATCTTTGAAAACAAATCAACATTGTCCACATTCCACTAGAAAATGGCTACTGGTGAATATGAATATGGAGTTCTAATTAAAGAGGAGGTGGTGTCTGATGGCGATGAAAACAATACTAACTTTGAAGAAAAATGTGATGCACTCGAAACTAGTATCGTGAAGAAAGAATTTGAGCCAGAATATATCAAACATGAAGATATTGATATGGTATACAATCTGAAATCCGAAGAGTGTCTGGAAGAAGTAAAGGAAGGATTACTTTGTGAAGAATGTGGAGGTGCAACTGATATCTTCGGCCCTGATAGTGTGGAATCCTCCTGTAAATGTCAATGCCAGAATGAGTCTAATGCTATGCAAGATGAAGATATGTCTAGGGATTTTAAACCACTCATTTTTGGTTCAGGTAACATACATTTTAGTAAAAGTTTCAAAAGAATGAACAGAAATCACGATGGATCTCATAAAAAATACATTTTCTGAATTATTGAACTAATCTACACCCTGCTTAGTTCACAATAACTGAGTTGATATCATTGAAGAATACTGAAGTACAATTTGAGTATCTCTGATATGCTGTAAGTATCTTCCTTTTTCTTTAAACATACATGGATAATTTTTTGTGTTGCTCGTTATTTCAATTGGAAGCCTTTCCTTTTGAGGAGGCGAGTTATTTTAAGCAAATAATTTTTTAAATCAGTATATCAACAGGGAATATTTTCTGTAGATCTGCCTGTTTTCATTAAGCTTCGGACACGATGATGTTCAAAACATTAGCGAAAGTACATAGTTTTTTCCCACCTATTTTTTTGATCCTCTGCTCAACTAGTTCATCAATGAAATATTATTTGGGTCACTAACAAGTCACAGAAAAGTATCAATAAACTTGATGTACCAGCATAAGTTGACACAACACCCTAGGTTATATTAAGTTGAGATGAACTTGCACTGAAGCAAAGTTTGCTGCGACAACAATAACAAATTTGAATCGATGGTTGATTTTGTATACAAAACTTTAGATGAAGCATAATGTATATGATTACATAAGAGGAGAAGGAAAACGAGAAAAAAGTATTTTATATGAGATCTGTACTGATAAAAGTCATTGATAATGATGTGTTCCAAGGAATTTCAACTTGAAAGGTCTCTCAACAACTTAAATGGTATGAATGTGATTGTTGCACGTTTTGACTTTCACAAATTGAGCACATGTTTTATGACCTATCATGGATGAAACTTCATAATTATGTATGTGAAACAAGTTACTCTTCTTTCTTCATGTAACTAGTATTTTTTACAGATTCTGGAAACTCTCATTTTGAAATTCCAGAAGAAAAATTAGTTGTGAAAGAAGAGGTTGTATACAATGAAAATGTTCCATCAACGTCAAGTAAAAATGAAATTTCTATTGAAAGTTTTCATGTTGTTAAACACGAAACGCCACAAAAAACTGAGAAGGTCAACAAAACATTCAGATCTGGGTACTATTTGAATTCAGTTGGGCAGAGCATTCAAGAAGAAAACAAAACGTGCTCAAAAAATGTAAATGAAAAAACCGATAGTGAAAACAGATCAACAAAGAAGATCCCCTTTTCTTGTAAAGTGTGCACAAAATCATTCAGTCAAAATTGTGATTTGAAAAGACATTCAATGATTCATACTTGCAAAAAACCATTTCAGTGTAAAAGCTGCTCTAGGTCCTTCACTTACAGAAGTAATTTAAAATGGCATGAAAAACATCATACTAGTGAAAAACCATTTCAGTGCAAAATATGCTCCAAATCTTTTGTTCAAGGCAGTGATTTCAAAAGACATGAAAAAATCCATACTGGCGAGAAACCTTTTCAGTGTAAAAGCTGCTCAAAGTCCTTCACTTTCAGAAGTAATTTGAAATTGCATGAAAAACATCATACTGGCGAAAAACCATTTCAGTGCAAAATTTGCTCCAAATCTTTCATTCAAGCCAGTGATTTGAAAAGACATGAAAAAATTCATACCTGTGAAAAACCATTTCAGTGCGAAATCTGCCTTAAATCATTTATTCGATCAGGTGATTTGAAAAGACATGAAAAAATTCATTCTGGTGAAAAACCATTTCACTGTAAAATATGCTCTAAATCTTTTACTCAGAAAGGTAATTTGAAATTGCATGAAAAAATTCATACTGGCGAAAAACCTTTTCAGTGTGAAATCTGCTCTAAATCATTCATTCGAAGAGGTGATTTAAAAAGACATGAAAAAATGCATACTGGTTGAAAAGCATTTCTTTGTAACTCATGTGTAATTATCCTGAGTGTGGGAATATATACCCAGGGATTCATTTGACAAATTTGTCCTTGAGGAAACGGAGGAATGTGGAAATTTGATTGTTGGCGGTGAATATCATTTTTATGTCCTGTTTTTTGAGAATTCGGCCAATTTTGTCAGTTACACATTAAAGGTGTAACACATTTCCACTTCAGTAGCTTCCGCTGATATAAATACCACCGAACACCCATGGAAACCTCCGTTCAATCGTAGTATAAAGATATATCTTATTATCTTTATACTTTCAATCTAGGGAGTAGGCGTGTCGCTAAGTCAGCATTAAGAAATGCCTCTGATGATGTTAACTTGGTTATCGAAACGTCCAGCGAGGCACAGTATTTGTGTTCTGATGCGGAGAAAGTTTTTTCAGTCAATGAATTTGAGGTTGCACATACAGTAAATTCATTCAAAAACGAGAATTCAACAGGATGAAAAAATGTCTCCCAAAGTATTGACGTTGATTACCAGTTGCATAATTTCACAACTTATTTAATGTCTTATCAAATATTACTTTCAATTTGTATAACTTATATTCTTTAAAATAGTAACACTTTTGACAATAATATTTTATCTTCGACAATATCTTTGAAGTTGGTATCTTATATTTCTTAGAATAGTAACACTTTGTCAATGAGATTTCATCTTCGACAATAAAGTACATTTTGATTTGATTAGGGACTGAACTAAGCTGGCGTACATAATGATTTTGAATGTCATCGGAAAAAAATACACATATATACAAATTATTTTTCCTCCTATAATATATTAAAATAAGGTCTCATTAGGGAATCTGTTTGGGCTACAAATAAACAGAGTTGTTCAAGATAAAAATTTGTTAATATTTCATTGTGGCAGTTTTTATGTACCCGAGTTCATGAAGTTTCAGGTTATAAACATTTCGAATTGAAAAGTATTTGTTATAACTTAGTAAAATAGTTAATTGTAAGATTTTCACTAAGGTTTAATTATTTGTAGCAACTCAACAACTTAGTTGAGTTAAGCCGGGAACTAAACTAGGCATGATGAATCTATTATATAAACATTAGGCGTCTTCTGGCACTCATGTTTTAAAAACGTATTCGTCTGTGATTCAAATAAATTATCTCTCTCTCTCTATATTTGTTGGACGTTCCTTCCCACTCGGGCGCATTTGTCCAGGCTCCTATCAAATTGAGAGAAGCTTCGTCGGGAGGGCGCGGTGGTCTTGCTCGAAGCAATGCTGCCACCCCTTTTTTGTTGCACTTTATATAATAATAAACAATATGCTTTTTTATTGTTGCCTCCTGCTCAGACGACCTTTTGATTTTTTAACATATATTTTAATTTGGGTCGCTTACTCTTCGGGAGACTTGGATTTTTGAATTCACATGCATAGCCCCTTTACGTGTTTATTCGAACCACCCTGTTTTCGATACCGGCGCATTAAGCCAAGGGGCCCTTATTCTTCACTTTTTTTTTTAATACTCTCACGCATTTCAATAATTACCACAATGGACTAACACAAAATGGAGCCTCACGATAGCACATGGCCTCCGCGTACCTTCCTTGTGGGCGGACGTTATCAGCACGGCGGAAGGCCATCTTGAATTTCGACAGGTTGGAGCCTGGCTCCCTTACCCTTTGGAGTGATGTTTGCCAGAAGGACAAACGGGTCATAACTGATGTGGGTGTTGTTGGTATGGCGGCATGAGTGTCCTCAGACATCAGTACCGCCTTTCACGGTGTACCCCTGCCTGGCTGGGGTGGGTTGGATGAAAAAGTTGTTCATCTTTCAACGGAAGATATATGGGCCTCATTCGATAGAGTGTCGGGGCCTTCTATATCGGGAGGGGTCGTCTACAGTATACTCCATAGCTTCCCTGACTAATCAGCACGGCCACCACGAAACTCGTTCAAATACATTCATTCTGGCGTTGAATTGATGATGTCACATCAACTGATTTGATACGTACATTGTATTCATCATGATTCAAAACTAGCGCGAAGTTGGTTTTGAAAAGAATTTGGTATTACGTTACGTCAATTGTCAGTTTCTGCCTTATTTTGATCGTTAAAGTTTATAAAATGCTGAAAAGCTGGAAAATTATTACTTGCACAAATCAGATTATATTTGAGATGAAATTGAAAAGTTTGTTTTTATTATCAAATTTGACATCTGACACAAATTTCTGATAACGTCCAGCCCCAAAGAAGGTATGCGGATGTCATGTGTTATAGTAGGGCTCCGTTTTGTGTTATGTTAGTATATTGTGGTAATTACTGAAATGTGTAAGAGTGAAGAATAAGGGCCACTTTATTCACGTCGGTATCCAGGCCGGGGGTTCGAATAACCACGTAAAGGGGCCATGTATGTGTATTCAAATATCCGAAGGTCCATCGAAGAGGAGGCGACCTAATAAATATATATGTGAAAAAAATCGAAAGGTCTCCTGAGAAGGAGGCGACAATAAAAAAGAATATTGTTTTTTTATTATAAAAAGTTCGACAAAAAAGGGGTGGCAGCATTGCTTCGAGCAAGACCGCTGCGCCCCCCCCACACCGACGAAGCTTCTGTCAATTTGATAGGAGGACCTGGACAAATGCGCCCGAGGGGAAGCATGTCCAATTTAGAGAGAGAGATTCGTGTCAACTGTCAACCGCATTTTACCTATCCTATGCTAAAGGCATAATAAGATACCAGATACTGATGAATGAATCTCCCATTATTTTTATTTATGGAATAGTACAGTTTTAAGCTTCCTACTGTGATTGTACTGTGAAGAATACTATATTCATTGTTTACTGTATTCATTTTAATTAAAAAATCAACAATAGGCAAAGAGGAATTTAATTGTTGATGATTGTTGATGAATTGAACACAAATCTCACTTGAAAATGGCTACTGGTGAATATGAAAGGATCATTAAAGAGGAGGTTGAATCTGCTGATGATGAAAACGTTACCAACAACTCTGAAGAAAGATTTGATGCACACGAAATTATCCCAAAGAAGGAATTTGAACTAAAACATATTAAAGTTGAGGATGTCATTGATATTGTTCATCATGATCTGAAATCTGAAAAGTGTCTAGGTCCCCAAGAAGTGAAGGAATGCTTACATTGTGGACTGTGTAGAGGAGATTTGATTAGTCCGACTGACTTCTTCAGCCCTGATAGTTGTAACTGTCAATGCAAGAGTGAGTCCAATGTAGTGAAAGATGAAGATATAGCTCTGGATTTGAAACCACTTAGATTTGGCCCAGGTAACATTTATTTCGTTAAAAGTATGGTATGCCTAGAAATACCTGGCATTTCAATGAAAGACATGAAAATATACTCGCAACAAAAAATGTTCTGAGGTTATATCCGAGCTATTAAACTAATCTACAATAACTGAGATAAATTTATTGGAGAAAATTGAAGATGTAATCTGCTGTAAAAATTTTTTTTTGTCATATCCATATTTACTGGAAAAGCTACGTTATTAAGACAGGGACCCTTTCCTTGATGAAAATTTATAGCATTATCCATGATAATGATTTCACTGTTTTCATAGCAAATTTTATTGAAGATGTGTTCCACTACACAGTGGCTTCATCAGTTGGACTGATCCCAGTCATATCAGCTACCGTTTAGCAAAACGTGTTTTAAATAAAGATTATTGTGGAAATTCTATAACTATTGTCATCAAAGCTAGGTTGCTTACTGAATAATGTGTCATATTCGTTTCCACTCAGAACAGTGAGAGAAACATATTAAATTATAAATTTGATCTTGTAACACCTTTTTACACCTACCAGATTTTTATGTAATGTGTAACCTGCTATCTGGAATGAATTCTACGTTCTAGTTTTCGAGAGTAGAAATAGTGAAAAAATCATGCCACTGAAAAGTTTGTACATCAAAATATATGTTATTCCTGGTGGACATGTTTATCAATTTTGTATCAACTTTTAGAAATAACCCTTCTAACATCAATTTCAAATAGACACAATAAATGAGGGAAGTTTATTTTTTATGAGATTGATAAAATTGATTGAAATAATTTTCACTTCACTATTATTTTTTACAGATTCTGGAAACTTTCTTTTTGATGACCAGGAAGAAACAATTGTTGCTAAGGAAGAGGAGGTTTTCAATGAGAATATGCCAGTAAACTCACATGGAAAATAGGTCTATGAAAAAAATACTATTTTATTGTAAAGTGTGCACAAAATCATTCACTCAAAGTGGTGATTTGAAAAGGCATGAAAAAATTCATACTGGGGACAGACCATTTCAGTGCAAAATCTGTCTCAAATCATTTGTTCAAGGAGGTAAATTGAAAGTACATGAAAAACTTCATACTGGTGAGAAACCATTTCAGTGTAAAATCTGTACTAAGACCTTCACTTACAGAAGTAATTTGAAATCACATGAAAGAATTCATGTTGGCCATAGACCATTTCAGTGTGAAATCTGCTCTAAATCATTCATTCAAGGAGGTGATTTGAAAAGGCATGAAAAAATTCATACTGGCGAGAAACCATTTCAGTGTGAAATCTGCTCCAAATCATTCATGCATGGGGGTGATTTGAAAAGGCATGAAAAAATTCATACTGGCGAAAAACCATTTCAGTGCAAAATTTGCCCCAAATCATTCATTCAAGGAGGTGATTTGAAAAGACATGAAAAAATTCATACCGGCGAAAAACCATATCGGTGTGAAATCTGCTCTAAATCATTCAATCAGAGAAGTTCCTTGAAAATGCACACAAAAATTCATACTAGTGAAAAACCATACCAGTGTGAAATCTGCTCTAAATCTTTTGCTCAGAAACGTTATTTGAAATTTCATGAAAACATTCATCTTAATACATGCAACAGGTAAATTCAGGTATGATTATAATAACAGCAGATTTTAACATCAATTGCAGGACCGTGAATTCCTTGACACAAAAATTATGAATTCTTTCATAATTTCAGCTTCAAGTAACCACGAATTAGCCAACTTTTTTTTTGCTTGTATTTTCAAATGTGATTGTTATAACAGTATTATGTATATTAGGATTCCTATATTAATAAATGATCTCTTCTTAACTATAGTTTTTACTGACTTTAATGGTGTCAAACTAAAAAGTTTTATTAATTATCTGATGAAGAATCTTAACTAACTAAAGTTTATTGTGAGATTGTGGTTTACATAGCCTCCTCAAGCAGGATTGATCTCCCTGAAGCTATTTCAAAGGTGATAGTTTTGTAAACTTTTCTTTCCTAGTGACAATCTGACTAAATCTTCCAATTTAAATCTGAAAGTAACTTCTATGCACGTTCTACGCATCCTTGTGAAGAGTTTATTTTGAACCCAATTGCTTTCCTCCTTTCTTCAGAAGACTCCTAAATTTTTTGTATAAAGTTGAATATTTTTATTTTGGATTTAATAATTAATATTTCGAAAGAGAACTAATTTATATTATTCATAAGATGTGGCCTGAAAAACAAGATCTGTCTCTTTATATTTTATACCAGTGACCGCCATGGCTCCGCACGGGTGTAATGCTGATACTAAATATACATATAAATGCGTTCGATGGCTGCTAACCATAAACTGCTATAGGGCGAAGTGCAGCCTTCAAATGCGCTATTTATAGGTATGCGCCGCCCCCCGACCGGTACCGCCGCCAACACAATGTTCCTGCATTTCAAATCTGTAATATCTTCGAAAATAATGATTTGCAGTACATGCTGTAAAAGGCCATATTGATCTATTTCCTATGCACAATGTATTTAAAGTAGTAGATAGATTAGCAAAGCAAGCCACTGAAACAGGAGAAGAGTCCATTCACACCTTTATTCCACATACCGATTTGAATCGAATTTACAAGAAAGATTTGAATGAAATTTGGCAAAATCAATTCAATGAATCTCGGACAGGCAAAAACTTCAACAATGTTACTTTCAAATAGTTTTTCATTAAAACAGTCTGGCTAATTGGTTCTCCCAAAGCCAAAAAATTTTAAACCACACACACACACACACATACTTGTATAAGGATTAATGCTGTATGTTTAATATCGTTTCGTAAATAAACCACTATTACTTATTAGTCAGTGGGCTTATTCTTGAAGACTGGCAGTAAACAAATTTAAAGAAATGAACTTTAAACGTTCAAGCCAGTCTCGAATATACCAACACAGTAGGTTGAATGGACTGACGCCTATCAGGAAACAACTACTCCGCTGGCTAATACCACGAAAGGGCGTTGGATTATATCCGACAGGCGTTAGTGCAGGAATCTTCACAGAAAACTTCCTGCATATGCAATACAACTGAAAGAGTCGACCTTCAATTTTGGAACGGGCACACTTGCAGACCGGTTTAGGGCTCATTAGCCACTCATCAGTGCAGGATAGTGGCCAACATCGATCTAAAGTCAATGATATTCCATAATTGAAAGTCGTGGAAAGTCATCTTCGTGTCGTTCAGGCTTGGAGTCCAGCTCCCTTACCCTTTTGGCTGATTATTGGTCACGAGAAGGACCAATGGGTACATGACTGATGGTATGGCGGCATGAAGTCCTCAGACATCAGGACCGCCCTTCACGGGATACCCCTACCTGGCTGGGGTGGGATGGATGAGAAAGTTATTCATCCGTTAACGGGGGACATGAGGGCCTCATTCGACAGAGTGTCGGGGCCTTCTATATCAGGAGGGGTCGTCTATAGTATAATCCATTGACTAATGGGTTTTCATGAGTTTCTGCATCATCAAAAACTCTTTGATTTCTCGACTGGATGGAGTGCCGAATGGAAGGCAGCTGCAAATCTCTGCGGATGGCTTCATTCCGCACGAACCAAGGAGCATTCATAATCATCCTTATTAGCTTGTTTTGTAACCTTTCCAGAATGGAAATGTTGGACGGAGCCACTTGTCCCCAGACGCCTGAAGCATACATGATGACAGACTTGAACATCGTATTGTAGATGGTAATTTTGTTTTTTAGACTCATTTTTGATTTTCTGTTTATCAGAGGGTACAGACGTGCAATCCGACCCTCGATCTTAGATTTGACGCACGTTATGTGCGGGTTCCAAGTGAGCCTACGGTCTATTAGAAGGCCGAGGTACTTTACTCGCGCTTGCCAGTTAATCTCCCTTCCAGAGATTCTCACTTTTCTGGCCGGAGAAGATTTCAGTCTTCCCATGGTTATTGCCTGAGTCTTATCCGGGTTCACTCGGATCTTCCAATCAAGGTACCAGCGATCAGTATTCTGTGGATCTCTCTGTTGTCAGACAGAGATCCCTCTACTCTAACCTGAAATGCCCTGTCTTTCAGGAAGGACCCGATCCACCGGACGAGGCCCCGAGGTATGTCGAAAGCGTTCAATTTATGTAGAAGACCTTCGTGCCAAACACGGTCGAAGGCCTTCGAGATGGCTAATAGGACAATATGTACTTTTTTATTAGTGTTCAAGTCGCGGATGGTGTTTTCGACCAGCCTTAGAGCCTGTAACTCAGTGAAGTAAATGGAAAGTCGACGTTATCCATCTTGATTTTATTCAGGTTGAAGCCTGGCTCCCTTCCCCTTTTAACTGATGTTTGCCAGAAAGACAAACGGGATGGAATTCTTTCAGAGTATTTCATTCCTCTTCCTAAGTTGAAGCGAACAACAAAATGTCACTCCATCTAGTGGACGAGGTACTAACCAACTGCATGTCCTTAATTTGCCCGATTTCTCTGAATAAGGAAGAAAAACTTTATTAGTCAGTGGGCTATGCTTGAAGACTGGCAGTAAACAAATCTGAAGATTGAACTTTAAACGTTCAAGCCAGTCTCGAATATAAGTACAGGGTAGGTTGAATGGGCTGACGCCTACCATTGACCTAAAGTCCATGATTCCAAGAATTCCGATTTTCAATTATGGAATATTATTGACTTTAGGTCGATAATGGCCACTATCTTGCACTGATGAGTGAATAATTAGCCCGAAACCGGCCTGCAAGTGTGCCCGTTCCAAAATTGAAGGTCGACTTTTTGAGTTGTATTGCCAATTGCAAATGCAGGAAATTTTCTGTGAAGATTCCTGCACTGACGCCTGTCGGATATAAACCAACACCGTTCGTGGTATTAGCCAGTGGAGTAGTTGTTTTCTGATAGGCGTCAGTTCATTCAACCTACTGGGTACGTATATTCGAGACTTAAAGTTAAAAGTTCATTTCTTTAGATTTAATAAACCATTAATAAAAAATGTTTATTGTGTTTTATCTCGAAGAGATAGACAATTCTAAACTGAGCATTATTGAACTGCATAATCTTACTGTACTCACGAAGTTTTTCTCGACTGAAAATCCTCTGTATGACATCAATGGATTTTATGGAATTGTCCAAATAGTATGTTCCCAGTTGACTAATATGTATGTGTATTGAAATGTAAATCACATGTTTGTACTGAATATCTTGACGATCTTGATGTAATTTTTTTTAACCTCATGATTACAGTCTAATTCTCAAACTCCAACATGTTTGCAAACTAATTTCAGATGTGTTCATTCATTTTGACAAGATGTATTCGTATTCTTTACTTCCCAATTTATGACCACCATTCATTGTGGAATCTTAAGACTATTATAATCAACCCAAATTGAGAAAAATTGTCAGGTTTAATTATTCCATTTGATTTCCATTACATTTGAGTTCGGAGTTTGTGAAAATAACAATTCAGAGAAGTCCTATGTTATTCATTAGGCAATACATATACAAAGTGACGAACCCCAACAGTAATACAAGCTTCTGCTCTCCTCATCAAAGAATTCCGTACCCGTTGAAAATTGCCGGGAGTGTTTCTTATCGTTTCCAGTAAGCTATGATGCAATCCCTTAACATTTTTTAGTTAGCTAGCATAAACTAGCGATTTTAGGTGTCCCAAAAAATCGACGGGATTGAGGTTCCTATCCATCATTGGGGATATGCTATGTCTAAGATATTTCTTGCATAAACTAAGAGTGATTTTATAGACCAATGGGAACATCTTCCATAAGCTGGGAAAGCTCGTGTTCCAAAAAATTTAGGTAAGTATCTCCATTCACACGTAAGGGGAGAAAATAGGGCCCAATTAAATAATCTCCAATTATGCCTACTCATACATTATAAGAGAAACTGTCTTGGAAACGAGTTTGCGTTATCGCATGTGGATTATCTTCCGCCCAGATATGGTTATTATAGAAGCTCATGATACCATTTCTTGAAAAATTAGCCTCATCTGTGAAGGGGATTTTTGATAAAATTTGGGGATGTTGTTCAACTTTTCTTTGAAGCCATTGAGCAAATTCGATACGTGGTTGGAAATCACATATCATACATAATGCCCGGACGCTGAATATGATAAGGATATAATTGCTTTTCCTTTAAAATTCGTTAAAATAATAATTTAAAACATAAAATGTAATATAGAGATAAGAATTT
>NW_019289695.1:119832-225582 GCF_000500325.1 Leptinotarsa decemlineata
CCATTTCAATGCAGATTTCACAATGATACGGTTTTTCACCAGTATGAATTGTTTCATTAGTTTTTGAACCACAACTTTGAGTGAACTGACAACTTTCAATATTGGTTCTTTCATTCAAATTTTTTGTGCAAATTTCTTTTTTCTCTCCAATTGAATTCAAGTAGAATCCAAAACTACATATTTCGTCAATCTCTTCAGTCTTATGTAACATTTCGTGTTCAACAAAATGAAAACTTTCATTAGAAATTTCTTTGTCACATGACGATGTTATATTCTCGTTGAAAACCTCCTCTTCCTTAGCAACCACTGTTTCTTCTTTGGCGTCTAAAAGATAATTTCCAGAATCTGTAAAAAAAACTTGTTTCATAAAAATAAAAGAGAAAATTATTTCACTTCACTATCAAGTTGTTCCATTTATGATAAATCACAAAACATTTACATATAATTTCAAAATCAGGAAACTCGAGAAATGTTTTCAATTATAGGAAATAACTTCAACAATAATCGATCTTTCTGCCTATTAAGAAATGACAATATTTTTGTTCTGGTGCGAACATTGCATTTGATTTGTAGTAGCATTTTGTTGAAATTAGCTGTATTCTTGATTTAAATGAGATCATTTTAGGGTCATCGTTGAAAACTTGTTGATTTATCTTAAAAAAAAAATAATTAATACAGTTTATTGTATGATTTCCACTATAAAGGGTTTTACAAAAACCGTGTCACGTGTTTCGCTATACAATAGATTTCTCAATCATAAACTGATAGTTTATGATTGAGAAATCATAAACTAGAAATAACTAAATTTTATACTCTAACCTATTACCTACTCGTCTGCCTAATGATTGAATCTACCTGATATGGGTGGGTGGACGAATTATGAATGATAATATCTGTATGTGCCGGTTTACGATTAATTTAAAAATCATGTTTGTTGTTAACTTTTGTTATGGTCAAGTCCAGAAAATGTATAGTGTTGTCCTGTTCCATCTTCATTGTGAATGTGATAGAAGGGTGGAGAGAATTGATGAAATTCAAAAAGTTAGTCAACTGTCTGTTCATTCCTGTGAAACATACCAGGATATCATCCACATATGTATACCAATACATGAAACTTCTTACCAGTGGATTAGTGTGTATTCTTTTCTCTAACTCATCCAAGAAAATCTCTGCCAGAATAGGACTAAGTGGAATAGGATTAAGAAGGTTGTTTATACCATTTTGTACTATCTGAAAGTTACTGTTTTTCATAGATAGTCTCTCCCATTTCACTACTTTTTTTGCTGTGTTCATTCAGTGGTCTCAAATGAAAAACATACAGCTTGAGTGGAAGAAAAAATTTAGTAACAGGACAAAGCCAGTTTGGTAAAAAACAGTATGAAGACAACACACAATTTCTCAATACTAACACTAGTAAAATAATAAAGCAAAGCAAGGTTGTAAAAATTTAAGTTAAAAGTTAAGATGTAAGTAAATGAGGTGAAAAAATTGAGATAAGCAAATCCATTTGCAGTCTTCGGATAAGTGGAAGGCACATGTAACTATAGTTGGGTCGATAGGACTGAATATGAAAGATTTTACAAAGTCTGGTGGTACTTGAAAATGTATTTTCGATAGCAAGCTAGGATCATTCAGATTATTAATGATAAATTCATAACGAAAAGATAAATCTGTCCTTTCTCCTGAGAAAAAAATGGGGACAAGTTGGTGAACTGTTCACAATACTGGTAGTTAAAGTAAATACGAATCTCGAAACTGATAAAATAGAACAATCCGTGCTGAATTCATTCAACAACATCAAGTTTGATGTAATGGTAAAAAACATAGAAAATTTCATTTCTTATTTTTCATGATGATTTGCTACCAAGTAGTAACAGCTACATCCATCAATTTATTGAGAGAAAGGTGAAGTTATAAAGTTTGGTGTGTGAATCATCTATAAGTGGTTTCAAATAATGAGTCATATATTCACCTTGTGTTACATTGAACCCATTCTGGCCCTGACAGTTACAATGAGACTTCAAACCATCAGAGTCATAGAAATCCTTTGGACTAGGCAAACCTTCTCCACAGACATCACAATGTGATCCTTCCTTTGCTTCTTCCAGACATTCTTCAGATTTCAAAACCATATTAATATCTTCACTTTTGACATATTCTGGCTCAAATTCCTTCTTATAGTTGAAAACTTCAAGCGTATCACATTTTTCTTCAGAGTTGGTATCGTTTTCATCGCTAGCAGATTCCACCTCCACTTTAATCACCATTCCAAATTCTCCAGAAGCCATTTTCAATTCCAGGTAAGATGTGGACAAGGTGGATTGAATTTCTTCTTGTCAGTAATCACTGGGCAAGTTTGGATCACTTGTCACTTTCCCTACTCCCTGAAGAAGTGAATTGAACACAGTGAAAAAATGTTAAAATATTCGGCAGTAATACAATAAATAAATATATTTATATATTATACATTTTCACATTATATTTGACAGTTCATAATATATTCCCAGTAAGTGTAGCCAACATTATAACATAAAATGCTTCCTCTTTTTTCAAATAACTTACGGTATGTTCCTTGAAGAGGAGGAGACATTTTATAACTTAATGGATGTAACCGTTACTACGTGGTAGAAGATCATCATAAAAAATTTAACTTTATATGTTTTTCATCACTAGTATTTGTTACTAACGTTAATGCAGTTTCGTCTTACATTTTCCAACGAATACAGTATTGTCATTTTAGGTACATGATTTTTTTATTACATATTACACTGTACATGTTGAAAATGTCATGTCTAATTGCACACCTAGATTATACTCTAAATTTATGCTACTCTTAAATTCACATCATTATGTGTAAGTAATTAGTCCATTAATCAACACTGAATAATGGAATAGGTTAGGAAATTAAAAATGAATTACGAATGACAGATAACATTCAAGTCATATTTCAAAAATTGCATCATAATATTCTTAAAGTTCCCTTGACCTAAGTCTTCAGGTGGGTCGTTGTGAACTTGACGTGAGCAAAAGTAATGACGTCATGAGTTACTTTTTTGCCACGATTACAACGACCGTGGATGTGAGCGCTTAGTTGAACGCACGGATAGTTGTGATCTGTGTCAAATAGTTGCGTTTCAATGTCATGAATGTCAAAATATTATCTATGGTTTTGAAACCCACTGATTAAGTACAACGTACAACTCCACACACCTGATTACTGACAAACATAAATTTCAGTTGCCAATACAATCATTGAAAAACCTACTTCGTCCACTTTTACTTGAAAATGGCTACTGGTGAATATGGAAACCTAATCAAAGAAGAGGTAAAATCTGCTCTGGAAGAACACATTTCCAAAGGAAAATGTGATGCACCAGAAATTGTTATTTCAAAGATGGAATTCAAGTCAGAAAATATCAAAAGTGAAGATGTCATTGATGTTGTTCATCATGTTCTGAAATCTGAAAAGTGTGAGGTTTGTGGAGGTTTGCTTTGTACAACTGATTTTGTCAGCCCTGATAGTTTGGACTCCATTTGTAACTGTCTTTATCAGAATGAGTCTAATGCTATGCAAGATGAAGATATGACTTGGGACTTCAAACCATTTAACATTGATGCAGGTAACATTTATTTCAGTAAAAATTTGAGAAGAAAATAAATTATGATGGATCTCATATAACATATATTTCCAACTGAAAATGTTTCGCAGTATAGTGTATCAATAAACTTGATATACCAGCATCATTTACGATATAAGCTGATACTGAGGGAGGATAAACTTGCACTGAAGCAAAGTTTACTGCCATAACAATAACAAATTTGAATAGATAATAGTTCATTTTTTGTAAAAGAATTCAGATAAAGCCCAATGATATGAAGAAAATGAGAAAAGATTATTTTTTTATGTGATCGATTCTGGTGAAAGTTATTGTTGATATTGAAATCCAAGGCATTTCAATTCAAAAGTCTAAACAATTCACATGGTATGGATGTGATTGTTGCATATTTTGTTTTTAATATAATAAGCACATGTTTAATGATCCATCATGAATGAAACCTCAATTACGTAATGAAATAAGGAACTCTTCTCTCTTCATAAAACTAGTATTTTTTTACAGATTCTAGAAACTTTCATTTTAAAATTCAGGAAGAAACACTAGTTGTGAAGGAAAAGGAGGTAGACAATGAAAATGTGCCATCAGCGTCATGTGAAAACAAAATTTCTATTGAGAAATTCTGTGTTGTTAAACACAAAACGTTACAAAAAACTGAGGAGGTCGATGAAACATTTAGTAGTGGGTACCATTCAAATTCAGTTTGGCAGGCGATTCAAGAAGAAAATGAAATGTGCTCAAAAAATTTTAATGAAAGAAATGATATTGGAAACAGAACTGTGAAGAAAATATTCAATTGTAAAGTGTGCAAAAAATCATTTGCTCATAGTTGTGATTTGAAAAGACATGAAAAAACTCATACTGGTGAAAAACCCTTTCAGTGTAAAATATGCTTCAAGTTTTTCACTCGCAAAGATAGTTTGACAGCGCATAACAGAATTCATACTGGTGAAAAACCATTTCACTGTAAAATTTGCTCAAAGTTATTCATTCAAAGAAGTAACTGGAAGGCCCATGAAAAAATTCATACTGGCGAGAAATCATTTCAGTGTAAAATCTGCTCTAAATCATATATTCAAAGGAGTCACTTGAAATTGCATGAAAAAATTCATACTGGTGAAAAATCATTTCAGTGCAGAATGTGCTCCAAATCTTTCATGCGAAAAATTAATTTGATTCGCCATGAAAAAACTCACACTGCTGAAAAACCATTCCAGTGTAAAATCTGCTCCAAGTTCTTTACTCGCAGTGGTAGTTTGAAATTGCATGAAAAACTTCATACTGGCGAGAAACCATTCCAGTGTAATATCTGCTCTAAATCTTTCTTTCAAAAATTTTATTTGAAAACGCATGAAAAAATTCATAGTGGCGAAAAACCATTTCAATGTAAAATCTGTTCTAAATCATTCTTACAAAGTAGTAATTTGAAAATACATGAAATGATTCATACTCACCAAAAACCATTTCAGTGTAAAAGTTGCTTGAAGTCATTCACTAGCAAAACTAGTTTGAAATTGCATGAAAAAATTCATACTGGCGAAAAACCATATCAGTGTAAAATCTGCTCTAAATCTTTCATTCAGAAAATTCATTTGAAATTGCATGAAAAAAATCATACTGGGGAAAAATCATTTCAGTGCAAAATTTGCTCCAAAGCTTTCATTCAAGGCAGCGATTTCAAAAGACATGAAAAAATTCATACCGGAGAAAAACTATTTCAGTGTAAAATCTGCCCCAAATCATTCATTCAAGGAGGTGATTTGAAAAGACATGAAAAAATTCATACCGGAGAAAAACTATTTCAGTGTAAAATCTGCCCCAAATCATTCATTCAAGGTTTTGATTTGAAAAGACATGAAAAAATTCATATTGGCAAAAACCATTTCATCATAAATAAATGATTACAGTAAGTGTGAGAAAACAACTCCTAAGTACTGTTGAGTCTCTGGGTATTTCAATAAGGGTACATTCCACAAGTTAACGACTACATTATTTGGTTATTAAAAATACAACATAAATCATGGTAAAACCACCAATAGCTGACTTACTAGAAATCTGTTTCAGGATACCTTCAAGGAAAACTCACATTTATGTTATATGGTGATATATTATTTACTTCTTTATTTTTTTTCCACCCTGTAAACAAATTTTGCAAACGATTATTTCGCAGTGGTTGCTTTCTTCAATTGTTAGTTCATGATTTTCTATCGATTTTCGTTACTAAATTTTGTGCAGAGTATATGAGAGTATATGAAAAACTGAATAATAAATGAAAAAATCATTTGAATTCATACATTTTTACCACCCTGTAAACCTATTTTGCAAGCGATTATTTCAGAGTGGTTGCTTTTTTCAATTGTTACTCCATGATTTTCTATTGATATCTGTTACTAAATTTTGTGCAGAGTGGAATGAGGTGGAAATGAAGTGAAAGTAGTAAAAAAGTGTATCCACAAAAATTGAGATGGTACATTGATAGTTTACTATTCAACGAGCGAGAATCTCCCCAGGCACATTTCTTATACACTATACAAACTGAAGGGTTTTTTCTTCTAGTTTGTATCTGTTCAAAACTTCTGTGAAGTGGTCTATAAATCTTTTTCAAGAACTTTCATTTTAGTTCTTACTTTCTTTGGAAGTTGTCTCACATTTTTTGTTTAGTGATGTAAAAGTAGAAAAGCCAAAAAGCTTCAGTTCCAAAAATCTAATTCTCCTTTTCATTTGAAATGACAGACACAAAGTTATATTACTTCTTGAATCATCAATATTCAGTAAACGATACAGTCAACTGAACCAAACATTGTTTCAATCAGGTCAACATTGTTCTTGAGACTGTTGTTTTTTGATCGTTTGTATAGAATATCGGCTTCATTTATCGCATCATACCAGCATCATTTATGATATATGCTGATACTGATGGGGGATGAACTTGCACTGAAGCAAAGTTTGCTGGTATAACAATAGCAAATTTGAATAGATGATTGTTGATTTTTTTATACAAGAATCTATATAAAACCCAATGTATTCAACTTCATGAGAGAAATAAAATGAGAAAAGCTTATTTTTTATGTGATTGATACTGGTGAGTCATTGTTGATATTGAAATCCTAGGCATTTCAATTCAAATGTCTCAAAAATTCGCATGGTATGGATGTGATTGTTGCACACTTCGTTTTTAACATAATAAGTACATGTTTTATGACCCATCATGAATGAAATTTTAATTAGTGTGAAATAAGCAACTCTTTTCTATTCATAAAAACTAGTATTCTTTTTACAGATTCTACAAACTTTAGTTTTAAAATTCAGGAAGAAACACTAGTTGTGAAGGAAGAGGAGGTAGACAATGAAAATGTTCCATTAACGTCATGTGAAAACAAAATTTCTATTGAGAAATTTCATGTTGTTAAACACAAAACGCTACAAAAAAGTGAAGAGGTCGATGAAACATTTAGATCTGGGTACGATTTGAATTCAGTTAGGCAGAGGATTCAAGAAGAAAACAAAATGTACTCAAAAAATTTGAATGAAAGAACTGATATTGGAAACAGACCTATAAAGAAAATATTCAATTGTAAAGTGTGCAAAAAATCATACGCTCAAAGTTGTGATTTGAAAAGACATGAAATAACTCATACTGGAGAAAAACCCTTTCAGTGTGAAATATGCTCTAAGTTTTTCACTCGCAAAGATAATTTGACATCTCATGAAAGAACTCATACTGGCGAAAAACCCTTTCAGTGTAAAATATGCTCTAAGTTTTTCACTCGCAAAGATAGTTTGACATCGCATGAAAAAATTCATACTGGTGAAAAACCATTTCAATGTAAAATTTGCTCAAAGTCATTCATTCAAAGAAGTAACTGGAAGTCCCATGAAAAAATTCATACCGGCGAGAAACCATTTCAGTGTAAAATCTGCTCTAAATCATATACTCAAAGGAGTGTCTTGAAATTGCATAAAAAAATTCATACTGGTGAAAAAAATATATTTGATTCTCCATGAAAAAATTCACACTGTTGAAAAAGCATTCCACTGTAAAACCTGTTCCAAGTGTTTTACTCGCAGTGAAAGTTTAAAATTGCATGAAAAAATTCATACTGGCGAAAAACCATTTCAGTGTAAAAATCTGTTCTTAATCATTCTCACAAAGTAGTAATTTGAAAGTACATGAAATGATTCATACTTATCAAAAACCATTTCAGTGTAAAAGCTGCTTGAAGTCATTTGCTTACAAAGCTAGTTTGAAATTGCATGAAAAAATTCATACTGGTGAAAAATCATTTCAGTGTTAAATCTGCCCCAAATCATTCATTTAAGGAGGTGATTTGGAAAGACATGAAAAAATTCATATTGGCAAAAAAATATTTCATAAATGTAATTACTGTAAGTGTAAGAGTAAAATGGGTATTATTAAAAAAATCAACCCCTAAGTACTGTTAAGTCTCAGTGTATTAAAATACAACATAAATTATTGTAAAATAAACCAATAGTTGACTTGATAAAAGTCTGTTTCAGGATATCTTCAAGGGAAACTCACATTTTTGTTATATGGTGATTGATGTATTATTTATATTACGATTAACAACCAGTGTCAAGCACATAATAACATCTGCAAACATTTCTTGGGTCGAAATATCATCAAAACTTTGCTTGGGTTGAAACTTCAACTAGTAATTCACCAGAATTTAGACACTTTTCTTTCGATTTAATACTGACAATTGGTCAGTAACACTTAGAACAACTTCTAAAGTTATCCTAAAAGCACAGTATGAAAAATGAATGTGGAAATTGGAATTAAATATAATAATACACCCTCGTGGTCTGTGATTACAGTTTACTGTAAAGGCTGCTTGCGCCATCTGAAATGGCGCTGATCTCTCCAAATCAAGTAGCCAGAAATGCCTCATTTTGTCCCAAACTTTTGCAGGTTTGAGTAATGCACCAGGGTTTTTAGACATCTTAATACTGTCACACACACCCGTATGTAGTTATGTTATTTCATCGCAAAGAGTACTTTTCTCTTAGGTTACTGTATTTAATTCAACTCGTTAGAGTGAGGAAAGTGTTCCAAAAACTGATCGACAAAACATAAATTGCTAATACAATCATCGAAGAACCTACTTTGTGTACATTTCACTTAAAAATGGCTACTGATGAATATGGAAGCCTAATCAAAGAGGAGGATGAATCTGCTCTGGAAGAACAAATTTACAAAGAAAAATGTGATGCACCGGTAATTGTTATTTCAAAGATGGAATTTGAGTCAGAAAATATCAAAAGTGAAAATGTCGCTGGTGTTGTTTATTATGATCTGAATTCTGAAAAGTGCCTGGAAGAAGGAAAGGGGGGATTACATTGTGAGGTGTGTGGAGGTTTGTCTTTTACAACTGATTTCTTCAGCCCTGATAGTTTGGAATCCATTTGTAACTGTCTTCACCAGAATGAGTCTAATGCTATGCAAGGTGAAGATATGACTTGGGACTTCAAACCATTTAACATTGGTGCAGGTAACATTTATTCCAATAGAAATTCGAGAAGAAAATAAATTATGATGGATCTCATATAACATATATTTCCAAATGAAAATGCTGTGGTATATATAAAGATATCTCTTCATGACCCATTATGAATGAAACCTTATAATTATAGAATGTCTCAATAATTCATATGACATGGATGTGATTGTTGCACGTTTTGTTTTTACCATAATAAGCACATGTTTCATGACCCATTATGAATGGAACCTCAATTATGTAGTGGAATAAAACTATTATTTTTTTACAGATTCTTCAAACTTTCATTTTAAAATTAAGAAAGAAACACTAGTTGTGAAGGAAGAGGAGGTAGACAACGAAAATGTGCCATCAACGTTATGTGAAAACAAAATTTCTGTTGAAAGTTTTCATGTTGTTAATCATGAAACGCCAATTAAAACTGAGGAAGTTGATGAAACATTTAGATCTGGGTACGATTTGAATTCAGTCGGGCAGAGGATTCAAGAAGAAAACGAAATGTGCTCAAAAAATTTGAATAAAAGGACTGATATTGGAAACAGACCTATAAAGAAAATATTTAATTGTAAAGTTTGCAAAAAATCATTCTCTCACAGTTGTTATTTGAAAAGACATGAAATAGTTCATACTGTAGAAAAACCCTTCCAGTGTAAAATATGCTTTAAGTTTTTCACTCGCAAAGATAGTTTGACATCGCATGACAAAATTCATACTGGTGAAAAACCATTTCAATGTAAAATTTGCTTGAAGTCATTCATTCAAAGAAGTAACTGGAAGTCCCATGAAAAAATTCATACTGGTGAGAAACCATTTCAGTGTAAAATCTGTTCTAAATCATATATTCGAAAGATTCTCTTGAAATTGCATGAAAAAGTTCACACTGCTGAAAAAGCATTCCAGTGTAAAGTCTGCTCCAAGTGTTTCCCTCACAATGAAAGTTTGAAACTGCATGAAAAAATTCATACTAGCGAGAAACAATTCCAGTGTAAAATCTGCTCTAAATCTTTCCTTAGAAAATTTTATTTGAAAACACATGAAAAAATTCATAGTGGTGAAAAATCATTTCAGTGTAAAGTATGTTCTAAATCGTTCTCACAAAGAAGTAATTTGAAAGTACATGAAACGATTCATACTTGTCAAAAACCATTTCAGTGTAAAAGCTGCTTGAAGTCATTCGCTAGCAAAGCTAGTTTGAAATTGCATCAAAAAATTCATACTGGCGAAAAACCATATCAGTGTAAAATCTGCTCTAAATCTTTTATTCAGAAAATGCATTTGAATTTGCATGAAAATAATCATACTGGCGAAAAATCATTTCAGTGTTAAATCTGCCCCAAGTCATTCATTTAAGGAGGTGATTTGAAAAGACATGAAAAAATTCATGTTGGCAAAAAACCAGTTCATTATAAATGTATTGTCAAGTCTATGGGTATTTCAATAAGGTTATTAATAAAAATACAACAAAAATGATTGTAAAACAAACCAATAGTTGACTTACTAAAAGTCTCTTTCAGGATATCTTCAAGGGAAACTCACATTTTTGTTATATGGTGATGTATTATTTATATTGATGGGCCAAAATGATTATAGAACCACATGAAGTGAATAACATTATTCTAACTGGAGTTCAATGTGATGTTCAATATGAAAAAATGCCAATAGTTATAATAGTAATAATGAGTTTATTTACCTATAAAGCTACTAAATGAAAATATCAACACAATTCAAACACATTATAATGGGTTGAAAACATGAATTATAGAATTATATTATTTTCAAGTAATCTCTGTATAAAGTGATGGCATTCCAGGATAGCTTCCCAAATTTCTGCTACCGCAGGTGTTGGCTGATTGGAAAAACCACCAACACTGACATAAAAACTTGGCAAGTTGACTTGGGTGTTGCACCAACAGGTGGTTCCACTTATGTCTTGCTTGTGTTTACGCAGTTATTTTTATCCAGTACTTTCCTTGGTTATTCACATTTTGTCGAGGACCGCCTGCCCGGTACTGATGATGCCCAACATACTGTAACAGCTGTCTACTGTCTATCAACTCAATAACTTTCAAAGCCCTAATTTGTAATCTCTGTAAAATTTTCATCTGATTTTTATTTAGTGAGAATAACATTGTTGAAAAATATTGAAAATGAGGCTCTATGGTAGATCTGAATATCTTGAATTTTAATTAAATAAATATTTTGAAATAAAGTCTCTAAACATTCATCTCACCCAATTACACTGTAGGTTCTGGTAAATACCTGCCAGAAAACTACTACTTCCTTGGCTGCGGTAACATTGGTTCAATATTTATTTATTTATTCATTCAGCCACTTTACAGAGTATTATTCTATTTGTGGTAGGTCCAGGACATGGCAATATAAAGTAAAATAAACATTCAAAACAAAACTACAATTAAAAATATATTCCCTCATTTCTAATTATTCAGAATTAAATTGGGTGAAGAGTATTGTTGAAAAAAATATCAAACCGCAGTTATCTTCAGCGACTCAAAAAGTGCCCTGGCAAAACTTTTTTGCGGAATTCGTTCCGATTAACAGTGTCAAGTACATAACAACATCTGCAAACATTTCTTGGGTCGAAATATCAAGGAAATACATGAAATTTCATCAAAACTTTGCTTGGGTTGAAACTTCAACTAATAATTCACCAGAACTTAGACACTTTTCTTTCGATTTAATACTGAAAATTCGTCAATAACACTTGAAACGTAATAAATTCATTAACTCCTAAAGTTATCCTAAAAGCACAGTATGAAAAATGAATGTGGAATTTAATATAATAATACACCCTGGTGGTCTGTGATTACAGTTTACTGGGAAGGCTGCTTGCGCCATCTGAAATGCCGCTGATCTCTTCTAATCAAGTATCCGGAAATGCCTCTTTTTGTCCCAAACTTTTGCAGGTATGAGTAAGCACCATGGTTTTTAGACATCTTGATACTGTCACAGATACTGTCACACACACCCGTATCACAGAACCACAGAACATCTAATAGAAGTTCTGTGCCTGTATGTAGTTAGTAGTTATGTTATTTCATCGCAAAGAGTAATTTTCTATTAGGTTACTGTATTTAATTTAATTCGTTAGTGAGGAAAGTGTCCCAAAAATTGATTGACAAAACAATACAATCATTGAAAAAAACTTACTTTGTCCACATTTCACTTGAAAATGGCTACTGATGAATATGGAAGCCTAATTAAACAGGAGGTGGAATCTGATCTCGAAGAACACATTTCCAAAGAAAAATGTGATGCACTGGAAATTGTTATTTCAAAGATGAAATTTGAGTCCGAAAATATCAAAAGTGAAGATATCAATGATGTTGTTTATTATGATCTAAAATCTGAAAAGTGTGAGGAAGAAGGAAAAGGGGGATTACATTGTGAGGTGTGTGGAGGTTTGCTTCTTACAACTGATTTCTTCAGCCCTGATAGTTTGGAATCCATTTGTAACTGTAATTGCCAGAATGAGTCCAATGATGTGCAAGATGAAGATATGACTTGGGACTCCAAACCATATAACATTGGCGCAGGTAACATTAATTTCAGTCAAAATTTGAGAAGAAAAATAAATTAAGATGGATCTCAAATAAGTTATATTTCCAAATGAAAATGTTCTGCAGTTCTATATATCAAGATATCTCTGTACTTCAAACTTTATTTGTAGCCATTAAGACAAAGATAGTCAAAATGGAAGTAGTAAAAAAGTGTATCTGCAAAAATTGAGATGGTACATTAATAGTATATTATTTAAGAGCAAGAAATGTGGTCATTACTCGCGAGAATATTGCCAAGCATGTTTGTAATATAGAAGTAATGGGATTTTTTTTTCTAGTTTGTATCTGAACGAAACTTCTGTGTATGGTCAACATATCTTTTTCAAGAATTTTTAATTCTATTTATTTTAGTTCTTCCTTTGGAAGTTTTCTTACATTTTTGTTTAGTGATGTAAAAGTGGAAAATCCAAAACGCTTCTTTCCCAAAAATCTAATCTCTTATTTGAAAATATTTCCTTTTGACTTGTGTAGTAATGAACATTACTACATTTCCTTTTCAGTTCAAACGATATACAGTTAACAATGAAGTTAACTGAACAATAAGATCTGGGTTTAATTCTTGACCCAGAAGTTGCTGGATTCCATCCAGAAAAGAGCCATCCACCTGATTGGAGACACGAACATCACGTGTGATCTTGATAGCCTGGAACATCGAAGAAGGGTTGGAGATTTGTCTCTCTTCTATAGATACTTTCATCGGCAAAGTTTACTGCCACAACAATAATAAATTTGTATTGATCTGTTTAAAAAACACCGTTTTTCCGTTAACCAGCTGTCGCACTTCTGCGAACGACAACAGGTCGAAACTTGTGCGAGCTAAGGATTAACGAGGTCTTACCTTTTAACGTATGATTCCTAACACGATGATTGTTGATTTTTTGTACAAGAATCTAGATAAAGCCTTATGGATATAACTTCATTAGATAAGGAAAGTGAGTAGAGCTCTTTTTTTGTGTGTGATCGATACTGGTGTATGTCATTGTTGATATTGAACTCCAAGGCATGTCAATTCAAATGTCTCAAAAATTCACATGGTATGGATGTGATTGTTGCACGTTTTGTTTTTAACATAATAAGCACATGTTTCATGACCTATTATGAATGAAACCTCATAATTATTGAATGAAATATGTAACTCTTCTCTCTTCATAAAACTAGTATTTTTTTACAGATTCTACAAACTTTCATTTTAAAATTAAGGAAGAAACATTAGTTGGGAAGGAAGAGGAGGTAGACAATGAAAATGCGCCATCAACATCATGCGAAAACAAAATTTCTGTTGAAAGATTTCATGTTGTTAATCATGAAACGCCAATCAAAACTGAGGAGGTTGATGAAATATTCAGATCTGAGTACGATTTGAATTCAGTCGGGCAGAGGATTCAAGATGAAAACGAAATGGGCCCAAAACATTTGAATGAAAGGACTTATATTTTTAAAAGATCTATAAAGAAAATATTTAATTGTAAAGTTTGCAAAAAATTATTCTCTCTAAGTTGTGATTTGAAAAGGCATGAAGTAACTCATACTGGAGAAAAACCCTTTCAGTGTAAAATATGCTTTAAGTGTTTCACTCGCAAAGATAGTTTGACAAAGCATGGAAGAATTCATACTGGTGAAAAATCATTTAAATGTAAATTTTGCTCAAAGTCGTTCATTCAAAGAAGTAACTGGAAGTCGCATGAAAAAATTCATACTGGTGAGAAACCATTTCAGTGTAAAATCTGCTCTAAATCATATATTCGAAAGAGTCTCTTGAAATCGCATGAAAAAATTCATACTGGTGAAAAACCATTTCAGTGTAGAACATGCTCCAAATCTTTCACTAAACAAATTTATTTGATTCGCCATGAAAAAATTCACACTGCTGAAAAAGCATTCCACTGTAAAACCTGCTCCAAGTGTTTTACTCGCAGTGAAAGTTTGAAACTGCATGAAAAAATTCATACTGGCGAAAAACCATTCCAGTGTAAAATCTGTTCTAAATCATTTCTTCAAAAAGTTTATTTGAAAATGCATGAAAAAATTCATAGTGGTGACAAACCATTTCAGTGTAAAATCTGTTCTAAATCGTTCTCACAAAGAAGTAATTTGAAAGTACATGAAATGATTCATACTTATCAAAAACCATTTCAGTGTAAAAGCTGCTTGAAGTCATTCGCTAGCAAAGCTAGTTTGAAAGTGCATGAAAAAATTCATACTGGCAAAAAACCATTTCAGTGTGACATCTGCTCTAAATCTTTTATTCAGAAAATTCATTTGAAATTGCATGAAAATAATCATACTGGCGAAAAATAATTTCAGTGCAAAACCTGCTCCAAAGCTTTCATTCAAGGCAGTGATTTCAAAATGAATGAAAAAATTCATACTGCAGAAAAAACATTTCAGTGTAAAATGTACCCTCAAATCATTTATTCAAGGAGGTGATTTGAAACGACATGAAAAAATTCATATTGGCAAAAAACCATTTCATCATAAATGAATAATTATCGTGAGTGTGAAAGTAAAATGGGTATTATTTAAAAATATCAACTCCTAAGTACTGTTAAGTCTCTGGGTATTTCAATAAGGTTATTAAAAATACAACATAAATCACGGTGAAACCACCAATAGTTTGCTTACTAAAAATCTGGTTCAGGATATCTCAAGGAAAACTCACCTTTTTGTTATATGGTGATATATTATTTATATTGATGGGTCAAAATGATTATAAAATCACATGAAATGAACAAAATTCTGGAGTTCAATGTGTAATAATAATAATAATGAGTTTATTCAGCTATAAAGCTACTAAACGAAATTATCAAATAACACAATTCAAACACATTATATTGGGATGAAAACATGAATTATAGAATCTTATTATTTTCAAGTAATCGCTGTATAAACCGATGGCATTCCAGGATAGCTTCCCAAATTTCTGCTACCTCAAGTGTCGTTTGATTGGAAAAACTACCAACACTGACATAAAAATTTGGCAAATTGACTTGGGTGTCACACCAACAGGTGGTTTCACTTATGTTTTGCTTGCGTTTACACAGTACTTTGCTTTGTTATTCACATTTTGTCTTTAATCGAGGACTGCCTGTCCGGTACTGACGATGCCCAACATGCTGAAACTGCTGTCTACCAGTGGCTCTCAAATTGAAATTAATATGGGAATGATTATAATAGTACTTTCTATTTATCTTTTGATTTTCATGGAAATATTTTCCAGCAGGTTGACTGCGTTAACCTTTCTCAATTCCATATATGTATATAAAGGAACAAACAAGAAGATAAAATGTTCAGTTTGAGTGGAGCCATGAAGATGATAACAGTCTGGTATCGAAAGTGCTCGCATGTAATTAGTGGAAGTCATTAAAGCTTCAAATCCTGTTTGTCTTTTAACATAAAACTCAAAGCTTATCCACAGATACAACCTCACGCATAACGCATATGTAATGTAATCTCTGACTTCACGGCAAAGAGTACTTTTTTTCTTAGGTCATCATGTAATTTTATTCGTTAAGAGTGAGGAAAGTGACCCAAAACTGATTACCGACAAAGATAAATTGCAATTACTAATACAATCATTGAATAATCTACAGTGATGTTTTTCGGGAACGAAAAATTGTGCCAATACAAAAATGAAAATTGTACTAAATTACGTTTAATTGTACTGCACTATGTACTATCATGGAACATCATAATAATATAAGTGTTCTGTGAATTTATGATCATATTATGAATATATGAATCATAATACAGGGGTGGGTGGAATTTTCATAAACATTGGTGCAGGTAACATTTATTTTGGTCAAAATTTGAGAAGAAAGAGTATAAAAAAATTAAATGAGGTGGAGATGAAGTGAAAGTAGTGAAAAAGTGTATCCACAAAAATTGAGATTGTACATTGATAGTATACTATTCAACGAGCAAGAAATGTGGTCATTAGTCGTGAGAAACTGACAAACTGAATGGGGTTTTTTCTTCTATAGTTTGTATCTGAACAAAACTTCTGTGAAGTGGTCTGCAAATCTTTTTCAAGAATTTTTATGTTCTTACTTTCTTTGAAAGTTATCTCGTACATGATGTAAAAGTAGAGAAGCCAAAAAGCTCCATTCCCAAAAATCTAATCCTCCCTAGAAATATTTCCTTTTCAGTTTAAATGATAAACAATGATATATTACTTCTTGAATCATCAATATTGAGTAAACAATACAGACATCTGAACCAAAAATTGTTTCAATCAACATTAAGATCTGGGCTTAGTTTTTGACTCTGATTTATTTTGATTCTTCGTTTAGAGTATTAGCTTTATTTATCGCATTTTACCAACATACTGAGGGAGGATGAACTTGCACTGAAGAAAAGTTTGCTGGTACAACAATAACAAATTTGAATAGATGATTGTTGATTTTTTTTGTACAAGAATCTTTATAAAACCCAATGTATACAACTTTATGAGAGAAAGAAAATGAGAAAAGCTTATTTTTTTATGTTATCGATACTGGTGAAAGTCATTGTTGATATTGAAATCCAATGCATTTCAATTCAAAAGTCTCAAAAATTCACATGGTATGGATGTGATTGTTGCAAGATTTGTTTTTAATATAATAAGCACATTTTTTATGATCCATCATGAATGAAACCTCATAATTATGTGATGAAATAAGTACATCTTTTCTCTTCATAAAACTAGATTTTTTTTTACAGATTCTGGAAACTTCCATTTTAAAATTCCTGAAGAAACATTGGTTGTGAAAGAAGAGGTAGCAAATAATGAAAATGTTCCATCAACGTCTCATAAAAAAGAAGATTTTATTGAAAATGTTCATGTTGTTAATCACGAAACGCTAATAAAAACTGAGGAGGTCGATGAAACATTTAGATCCGGGTACGATTTGAATTCAGTTGGGCAGAGGATTGAAGAAGAAAACAAAATGGACTCAAAAAATTTGAATGAAAGAACCGATATCCGAAACAGACCTGTAAAGAAAATATTTAATTGTAAAGTGTGCGCAAAATCATTCGCTCAAAGTTGTGATTCAAAAAGACATGAAAAAACTCATACTGGGGAAAAACCCTTTCAGTGTAAAATGTGCTCCAAGTTTTTCACTCGCAAAGATAGTTTGACAATCCATGAAAAAATTCATACTGGTGAAAAATCATTTCAGTGTAAAATTTGCTGCAAGTTTTTTACTCGCAGCGGTAGTTTGAAATTGCATGAAAAAACTCATACTGGGGAAAAACCATTTCGATGTGAAATTTGCTCTAAATCATTCAGTAATTACAGTAATTTGAAAAAACATGAAAAAATTCATACTGGCGAAAAACCATTTCAGTGCAAAATTTGCCACCAATCATTCTCCCAAGGAGGTGATTTCAAAAGGCATGAAAAAAGTCATACTGGTGAAAGACCGTTTCAGTGTGAAATTTGCTCTAAATCTTTTACTCAGAAACGTTATTTGAAAAAACATGAAAAAACTCATACTGGCTTAAAGACATGTAATAAGTGAATTTAGGTAGGATTATAATAACGCAGATTTCAAAATCAATCTTAGGAGAGTGAAATCCTTGACCCAAAAATTTTGAATTCTTTCATGATTTACCCAACTGGTTTTACTAACTCTAATATTGTCACACTAAAAAGTTTTATTAATCATCTAAAATAGTTTTTATTGAGAGATTTTCACTATGGAAGGTTCACATAGCATCCCCAAGCAGGAGTGATGTCCCTGAAGCTATATATTGTATTTCACAAGTGGAGGGACACCTCCCTAAAATTTGCATCTAACTTTATTTTGAATTGAAGAGCTCAAAAAACTGTACTTTGGGACCAAATATAATTTTCTTTCTACAAAAACCAACGTCTGCTGTGAATATTTTTATAAGTTAAAACACAAGAAATCTTATAAGCGATTTTTTAGTAAAAACCAAATTTCACCAAAAAATATTCAATATTAATCATTCTGTGGTCGAATCAACATTCACATTGTATCATGATAGAATATTAGATTAGATTGTTGGGGAGCTAGCCCATGGCCTGATTAACTGCAACCTTTTCAGATCTATTGTGATGCTCCTTGGTTGTTAGAGCTCATCGTCTAGCTTGATACCTTTGATGAGACTCCATAGCCTTGACACTGACCCCTTCATAAAGCTGGCAGTCTTTGGTTTCTCTTCCTCGCATCTTGCGTGTCTCAGCCTTGCTATCGCTTCGCATTCACAGATCACATAGCTGTCGGAGAATATACCAATCCCCACTCCTTGGGCCAACTGTATACAAAGTTTCTTCCACTTTTACCGGTGAGCCGTTTTGCCAGTCCTCTACTTGGAATGGTGATTTTGAAATCTTTTGAAAGATGTACTGCGGACTTGTGTTATCCACGGGTATTCCTAGTATTGGATCTGCCTTCAGTTCATTGTACAGTTTCAAGTATTCTGCACCGTGTGACTGGCTGATTGGGGTTTGTCTTTGTATGTAGATGTGCAATGGTGGAAGTCCGAGTAGCACCTCAAGTGCTGCAGTTGGGGTCGTTCACATGGCTCCCGCGACACTTAGGCACTTAGAATGTTAACTACAAAAGCTTGAATGGTTTTTGAATCTTGGTGAGTTGGTCGTGACATACCGCGCAGATATGCAAAATCGCGCTCTTTTCATTTGGCACTGGAAAGAAAAGACTTATTGATTATTATTGCTGTTATCAAACAATGTACTGAAACAGTGACAAAAATTAGTGATTTATTATGGGAGAACTAAGTGTGCGAGATAAAATTGAACTTGTGCGCCTTGTCGGAGATAAAGCTCTTTCGGCAGGATAAGCTGTCAGAGAATTTCATAACAGACATCCTGATAAACTTTCAGTGAGCAGCAGTATGGTGAATCGTATAAATTCTGTTTCAAACCAAACAGGTTGTGTATCAAAAGCGGATACAATCCACATCGTGAGAATATAAATGGCGTGCAAATATTGCAATATTTTCGTAATATTCGTCATTCCAGCTTGCGAACGGCTAGTTTGAACTTAAATATTCCTAGAGAAATTATCAGGAGAGGCCTTGTAAAAAATTAAATTGAACCATTCAAGCCAAAAATTTTACGCACTCTGGAACCGTGAGATAAAAGAAGATTAGAATTCTGTTTGTGGGCGCAAGGAGAATATTTGAATGATATAAACTTCTTCAAAACAATTTTGTTTAGTGATTAAGTTACGTTCACTATAAATGGAGTAGTCTCGTCCCAATCCTAACTGGGCTATGTACGCAAAAGGGCAATATTCCTATAAAAAAAAATTGTGTTGTGGAATAATCCATGATAAGATTATCGGTCCGTTTTCATTCGAAAGTAATCTGAATGTAATTGTATTTTTAGACTTTTTGAGAATTGAGTTTTGGGATGCAATACATAATTTTCCAGTGCAGGATCGCCTGAATTTGAAATTTCAATTAGATGGATCTTTGGTACATGATGCAGTTATTGTAAGAGGATGTCTGAATAATGATTATGGCAATCGATGGATGGGTCCTTACATTGGGTGGCCGCCAAGATCACCGGAACTGACGCCGCTAGATTTTTTCTTTGGGGTACTATAAAGCAAAAAGTTTACAAATCCAGACTGCAGTCAGTAGAAGAACTACGGATCAGAATATCTTCATTTTGGGTAGAAATTACAACAGAAAAGTTACATTGAATATTAGAAAATGGTATGAAATTTTGAAGGTTAGATGGTATGCAGTGTATTGCTTTGAATGGCGGATGAGTTGTAACAACAGAAATGTGTCTACAATAATTTGTTGTATGTTGTTTTTCAATTGTTTAATTTGTCCAATCATTAATTGATCACAATGAATATGTTCATTCGGTTATTAAATTCGTTTATTAACATCGATTAATCGATGTTTATTTTACTTTCAGTCCATCAGATACTTGAATTAATTCATAATGAAAATTTCTTTGATTCCTTCACATAATTATAAATATTGAATATTTTTTCATGAAATTTGGTATGCCACCATTTGAGAGGGTGCCCAGCTCAATGGTTATTTTAAATTTTTCCTAAAAAATCGCTACTACGATTTCTTGAATGTTAACCTATGAAAATATTCGCAGCAAGTCTTGGTTTTTGTAGAAAGAAAATGATATTTGATCCCAAAGTACAGTTTTTTGAACTCTAAAATTCAAAAGAAAGTTCTTCGTAGTTGCTATCAAGTGAGTCACACGGTGTGTAAAAGATATCAATAAGAATTTTGTATGTAGCATAGATATTTCGAATTGGCTACTCTACATGTATTTGTAATTAGTGTCAGTTGTCATATACAGTTGATGTTTATATTGTTAATTTTAGAGTTCTGTTTGCTGTTTTCTTTGTGTTCATTTTTCTTTCAGTGTCCAACATATAAAGTTAACGGCGTGAACGTGAACAATCAATATGACAATTGACATTAATGACACAAAAGTATCGTGCGTAGTTGTGTTGTGATCTGTGACAAACGTCAAACACTTTTGTATCAATGTCATGAATGTCAAAATATTATCTATATCAATTATTTCAATTTTGAAACCCATATATTAAGTACAAACCCACATACCTATATGTAGGTAATTTGTTATTTCCTCGCAGAGTACTTTTCTCTTAGGTTTACTGTATTTAATTTAATTCGTTGGAGTGAGGAAAGTGGTCAAAAAACTAATACAATCATTGAAACACCTACTTTGTCCACATTCCACTTGAAAATGGCTACTGGTGAATATGGAAACCTTATCAAAGAGGAGGTGAAATCTGCTCTCGAAGAACACATTTCCAAAGAAAAATGTGATGCACCGGAAATTATTTCAAAGATGAAATTTGAGTTAGAAAATATCAAAAGTGAAGATGTCGTTGACGTTGTTTATGATATGAAATCTGAAAAGTGTGTGGAAGAAGGAAAAAGGGGATTACAATGCGAGGTGTGTGGAGGTTTGCTTTGTACAACTGATTTCTTCAGTCCTGATAGTTTGGAATCCATTTGTAACTGTCAGAATGAGTCTAATGATAGGCAAGATGAAGATATGACTTGGGACTTCAAACCATTTAACATTGGCGCAGGTAACATTAATTTTAGTCAAAATTTGAGAAGAAAAATAAATTATGATGGATCTCATATAACATATATTTCCAACTGAAAATGTTCTGCAGTTGTATATATCAAGATATCTTTGTATTTCAAACTTAATTTGTAGTCTTGAAGAAGACAGATTTTCGAAAGCTGGGAAGAGTAAAAAAAGAGTAAATGAGGTGGAACTGAAGTGGGAGTAGTAAAAGAAAGTGTATCCACAAAAATTGAGATGGTGCATTAATAGTATACTATTCAACCATCTAGAAATGTGGTCATTATTTGCGAGAATGTCACCATGCATATTTGTAATACAAACTGAAAAGGGTCTTTTTTACTAGTTTGTATTTAAATGAAACTTCTGTGTATGGTCTACTTGAAACTTGTTGTACCAGTGTCATTTACGATATACGCTGATACTGAGGGAGGATGAACTTGCACTGAAACGAAGTTTGCTACGACAATAATAACAAATTTTAATAGATGATTGTTAATTTTATGTACACGAATCTAGATAAAGCCCTATGTATACAAGTTCATTAGAGAAGGAAAATGAGTAAAGCTTATTTTTCTTATGTGATCGACACTGGTGAAAGTCATCATTGATATTGAAATCTAAGCTTTATCAATTCAAAATGTTTTATGACCCATCATGAATGAAACCTCATAATTATGTAATGAAATAAGTAACTCTTCTTTCTTCATAAAACTAGTATTTTTTTACAGATTCTAGAAACTTTCATTTTGAAATTAAGGAAGAAACACTAGTTGGGAAGGAAGAGGAGGTAGACAATGAAAATGTGCCATCAACGTCATATGAAAACGAAATTTCTGTTGAAAGTTTTCATGTTGTTAATCACAAAACGCTAATTAAAACTGAGGAGGTTGATGAAACATTTAGATCTGGGTACGATTTGAAATCAGTTGGGCAGAGGATTCAAGAAGATAACAAAATGGGCTCAAAAAATCTGAATGAACAAACTGGTATTGGAAACAGACCTATAAAGAAAATATTTAGTTGTAAACTGTGCACAAAATCATTCGCTCAAAGTTGTGATTTGAAAAGACACGAAAAGACTCATACTGGTGAAAAACCCTTTCAGTGTAAAATGTGCTCTAAGTTTTTCACTCGCAAAGATAGTTTGACAATGCATGAAAAAATTCATACTGGTGATAAACCATTTCAGTGTAAAATTTGCTCTAAATTTTTTACTCGCTGTGGTAGTTTGAAATTACATAAAAAAAAATTCATACAGGTGAAAAACCATTTCAGTGTAAAATCTGTTCTAAATCATTCCTACAAGGTGGTAATTTGAAAATGCATGAAATGATTCATACTTGCCAAAAACCATTTCAGTGTAAAAGCTGCTCCAAGTCCTTCACTAGCAAAGTTAAATTGAAATTGCATGAAAGAATTCATACTGGTGAAAAACCATATCAGTGTAAAATCTGCTCCAAGTCTTTCATTCAGAAAATTCATTTGAAAGTACATGAAAAAATTCATACTGGAGAAAAACCATTTCAATGTAAAATCTGCCCCAAATCATTCATACAAGGAAAGTAGTAAAAAAATGTATCCACAAAAATTGAGATGGTACATTGATAGTATACTATTCAACGAGAGAGAAATATGGTCAATACTCGTGAGAATGTTCTTCTAGTTTGTATCTGTACAAAACTTCTGTGAAGTGGACTACAAATCTTTTTCAAGAACTTTTATTTTAGTTCTTACTTTCTTCAAAAGTTATCTCACATTTTTGTTTAGTGATGTAAAAGTAGAAAAGCCAAAAAGCTTCATTCCCAAAAATCTAATCCTCCTTAGAAATATTTCCTTTTCAGTTCAAATGAAGAATCATCAATATACAGTAAACAATGAAGTCAACTGAACAATAATTGTCTCAATCAGGTCAACATTAAGATCTGGGTTTAGTTCTCGACTCTGTTTTATAGAGTATCAGCATCATTTATTGTTTAATACCAGCATACCTACTGATACTGAAGGAGGATGAACTTGCACTGAAGCAAAATTTACTGTGACAACAATAACAAATTTGAATGATGATTGTTAATTTTTTGAACAAGAATCTAGATAAAGCCCAATGAGATGAAGAAAGTGAGAAAAGCTTATTTTTGTATATGATCGATACTGGTGAAAGTTGAAAGTCATTGTTGATATTGAAATCTAAGGCATTTCAATTCAAAAGTCTCGAAAATTCACATGGTATGGATGCGATTGTTACACATTTTGTTTTTAACATATTAGGCACATGTTTTATGACCAATCATGAATGAAACCACATAATTATGTAATGAAATGGAACAAACAGATTGATTATACAGCTAACAAATTGAGCAAAATTTCGTATGGACTAAGAGGGGTTCACAAATATCTCAACAAAGAATCGGTAAAATTTTTATATTTTTCCAATTTTGAGTCTGTAGCTAGATATGGAATCATATTTTGGGAAAACAATAGTAATATAAATAAAATATTTGTAATTCAGAAAAAAGCAATCAGAATGATGAGTAATTTGAAGTATAATCAATCATTTAGAAATGTCTTCAAGAATAACGGGATAATGAAATTATGTTTATGAATGCTTAATGTTTGTATTGAAAAATAGGCATCTGTTCTTTAACATTAATCAACATTCCTATGGAACAAGAAGAAATGATTTCGTGCTCCCTATACATAGGTTAACCATAACAGAAAAAACTCCTCATTACATGTCAATGAAGCTGTACAATAAATTGCCTAATGGAATCAAAGATTTGAGGAGCATAAAGAAATCTAAGAAAGAAATAAAAAAATATTTAATAGATTTAGAACCATATAGTGTTAGTGACCATTTGAACCAAATCGAATTATAGAAATGTATATATTTATGAGTATATGTAGTCTTTTTCTTTTTTTTTTGTTGACATCATTTCATTCTATGTTGTGTGTGTACAAGCTGTAATACTCGGCATATTTTTGAAATAAAGATTATCATTATTATCATTAATGAAACTAGATTTTTTTTACAGATTCTAAGAACTTTCATTTTGAAATTCAGGAAGAAACACTAGTTGGGAAGAAAAAGGAGGAAGAAACTGA
This sequence comes from Leptinotarsa decemlineata, assembly GCF_000500325.1. Classification (NCBI taxonomy): domain Eukaryota; kingdom Metazoa; phylum Arthropoda; class Insecta; order Coleoptera; family Chrysomelidae; genus Leptinotarsa; species Leptinotarsa decemlineata. The sequence goes on from NW_019289695.1 coordinate 144,716, forward strand.
AAATGTGCCATCAACGTCATGTGAAAACAAAATTTCTATTGAGAGATTTCATGTTGTTAAACACGAAACACTACAAAAAACTGAGGACGATGAAACATTTAGATCAGGGTACGATTTGAGTTCAGTCGAGCAGAGGTTTCAAGAAGAAAACGAAATGTGCTCAAAAAATTTGAATGAAAGTACCAGTATTGGAAACAGACCTATAAAGAAAATCTTCAACTGTAAAGTCTGCACAAGATCATTTTCTCAAAGTTGTGATTTGAGAAGACATGAAAGAATTCATACTGGTGAAAAACCCTTTCAGTGTAAACTGTGCTCTAAGTTTTTCACCCGCAAAGATAGTTTGACAGCACATGAAAAGATTCATACTGGTGAAACACCATTTCAGTGTAAAATTTGCTTAAAGTCATTCATTCAGAGATGTAACTTGAAGTCCCATGAAAAAATTCATACTGGCGAGAAACCCTTTCAGTGTAAAATGTGCTTCAAGTTTTTCACTCGCAAAAATACTTTGACATCGCATGAAAAGATTCATACTCGTAAAAAATCATTTCAGTGTAAAATTTGCTCAAAGTCATTCATTCAAAGAAGTAACTGGAAGTCCCACGAAAAAATTCATACTGACGAGAAACCATTTCAGTGTAAAACCTGCTCTAACTCATATATTCCACCAAGTCACTTGAAATTGCATGAAAAAATTCATACCGGCGAAAAGCCATTTCAATGTGAAATGTGCTCCAAATCTTTTATTTGAAAAATTAATTTGATTAGCCATGAAAACAGTCACACTGTTGAAAACCTATCTTAAAAGTTGGGGAGTGATCTTTATATTTGAGGATTTATTCAGAAGAGGACAAAGTATTGGATGATCGCGGTTTTCAAGTCTCCATTGTACTGCCCATGGCTCTGTATCATCAATTAGGTTGGGTGTTCCACAAGGTTCAGTTAGGAGGTCCGAAATGATCAAACTGAGATTGGGATTGGTCATAGAATCAGCATAGCTCAGAATGCATTTCAAGAGGCGTAATCATGATTCTTCAAAAATCATTGAACCTATTTTAAATCAAATGCAACGAAATACTATCTACGAATAAAAATTTTCAAATAAATATTTGTGATAATGTGTCTGATTTCTTTTATTCCAAAACCCAAGTCCAAAGTTGAGGATCTACGAAATTTCTCTAGATCTAGGTAAATTTTGACGTCACTACATGTAAAACAATAACAAATTCCTGAACGGGTGGTGGACCACAACCTAAATCAAGGGCATATCCCTTCCTAGTTCGACGATCAAATCGAGGACCAAATCAATGACTCACACTCCGTCACAAAGCGCCCGCAATCACTGTTGACTTTAATTTTTCTGCCACCCCCTCATTACCCTCCACGTGATTGAACGCAAGGGTTTCTTGGCTTCATCACGACCATCCACATTGTCACCAACCCTCAAGTTGACTTCAGGTGACATAGAATCAGTAGCTACATTACTACATTGAATGTCTGAAAGAGACCGATGGGCTGCAAAGAGGATCCGTACCATTTTTGTTAAAATTACAAAGCAATCGAGACAATGGACTGTGATAACCACAAGGCCGCTTTCACACGTATCTCGCTCCCGAGAGAGAGGAATGCTCTTATCGCCAAAATGCAACAAGTCCAATGGAGCTTCCAAACGAAGAGCGGGAGCCGTCACGTCTCGGGAGACGAGAGCTCTCACATCTCCTGCAGCTTAAGCCTGGGAGCCACGTCTCCTCCTCAAAATGTAAAAGGATGAGTGGGGGCTTCCACAAAACGAGTGAAAACGGCTATCCCTCTCTTCCCTGGTTGCAGCCAGTCGGAAGGGGTGCAGTTCTTCATGTTAGTATCTAAGTTCTGGGTGAATCAAAAACTGCTTCATCGAGTTTTTGGTTGATTGAGTGCATCCAAAACATTCTTGATCGTTAGCGTTTGTGTCGACGGTAGAGAAGGGCAATCGCTCGCGTGCGATCCATTCTACGACTGACCTCAAGGAGTCAGGAAATGAAAAGGTTTCTGGTGTGAATGGGTGGTAGGTAGGAGTGATAAAAGCTCCCGTACAGGAGTGAGAGCTGTGAAGCTCCCCCTATGAAAGAGTCCTAATTGATGTTACGAAATATTATACCTATTGAATGAAGCAGGACGCATTGTCGCATATTGAAGTTCGTTTTACATTAAGAAACTTGGAGAGCTCATATCCCGGTGAGATATAGTACGTTCAAAGTGTGGTTGTTTCGATAATTAATGTGCAAATGTGTTCCCAATTTGAAGGACACTGTACATTTAATTCGAACATTCTCTGTTAGGGATAAGTTACATTTATAAAATAATTGCACAGCAATAGTCCATCGTGCAATGGAGAACAGGGGAGGCTAAAGTCATAAAGACTATGTACATACAGAATAGCCCGCCGGAGNGGGACGTATGTCGCTGGTTGGATCGGTCTCGTGGAGCCTGTTTATTTTAAAGCGGTCGGAGTCTTGGCTCCCTTGCAACGTATGGCATTCATTATTTCAGGTTGATGGTTTATTCGTTCATGGGCGGTGCGTTTGAGTTTTGTTGATGCAGGATACAGTGCGGTACGTACTACGTAGTGAGTGATAGTGTTTTTTCGGGCATAATATGTATTTATATTAAAAATTAATGGTACAGTAATGATAACCAGCATTAAAAAAAATCATAATTATTTGTCAATATCTTTCAATTTATTGCGATGAATAGCCTCAAATTTTATGGGGAGGCTAAGTCTCCCCTGCCTCCTCTGACGAGCCGCCGCTGAATGAATTCATTGTATAATAATAATTGAGTTTTATTGTCCAACAGAAATACAAGACACTGTATATGTTTAAGGAGAAAAAAAATAAAGAATAACGGTTGGGAACACTTTAATTGTTGAACCAGTTAACTTAACAATAGGGTTATGAACTACCTCTAACATACAATATTATTCAAAGTCTTAACGATAATTTTTTCAAAGATCTTAAAGACATAGGCTTTTATTTTACGGCTGCAAGCTGGGTTGAATAGAACTACATTAGCACAATTGATGACTTCCAGTCATTAAGTAAAGTTTGTAATGCAATTTTACAAGAATACGTTTTTCTAAATCCAGCTTGAGAGTAATTATGAGTGTGAAAACCCGAGAATATGTTTTATAAAGTACGGATTGGTCGACATCACAAATCAGGGATTCGGTAAAAAGAATAACATTATTTTTCAAAGGAATGATTATGTTTATAATTAGGAATACATATTCAATTAATAAACGAAACTCTGAAAATTTCAAACTATATTGTTGAGTGAAATATTTAAAGCAAATTTTACACTGAAATGGTTTTTTATCAGTGTGAATGTCTTCATGTCTTTTTAAATTACTACTTTGAAAGTATGACTTGAAGCAGATTTTACACTGAAATGGTTTTTCGCTATTATGAGTTTTTTCATGTCTTATCATATTACTATAATCACTGAATGATATAGAGCAGATTTTACACTGAAATGGTTTTTCACCAGTGTGAATTACTTCATGTCTCTTCAAATCACTACTTTGAATGAATGACTTGGAGCAGATCTTACAGAGAAATAGGTTTTTCTCAGTATGCATTTTTTCATGGCGATTCAAATTGACACTTTGAATGAAAGATTTGGAGCATATTTTACACTGAAATGGTTTTTTCTCAGTATGAATTTCTTCATGTCTTTTTAAACTGCTTCTTTGAAGGTATGACTTGGAGCAGATTTTACACTGAAACGGTTTTTTGCCAGTATGAATGTTTTCACGTCTTTTCAATTCACAACTTTGAGTTGATGACGTGAATTCTTTTCCAGATGATGTTGATGGCATGGACTCATTGGTACCTTCCTCTTTCTTTCTAAAGACAGTGTCTTCCTGGGTTTTAAACAGAAACTTTTCAGAATCTGTAAAAAAAACTAGTCTATGAAAAAAGAAAAGTAACACATTTCACATCATGAAGTAGCTATATATGTGATAAGTCTTGAAAGATGTTCGTACTTTAACGACATTTTTGGGAGCGAATTAATAAGAGACAAGTAAGAAAAAACTGCCAAAAATTCTTATATTTCTGATCTTTCAAATCATACTTTTACTAAAATAAATGTTACCTGAGCCAAAGCTTGGTTTCAAATCCCTTGTATTTTCACTTTGCATGGCATTATACTCATTCTGGCCTTGGCAGTTACAACAAAGGGTTTTCAAACTATTGGAGCTGAAGAAATTAGTTACACTAGATAAACCTCCTCCACACACCTCACAATGAAAATCTTCCTTCACTTCGTCCAGATAATTTTCAAATTTTAGATCATGATAAACAAGATTGTTGACATCTTCAATTTTGATGTGTTCTGGCTCAAATTCCTTCTTTGGGATAACAATTTCAAGTGCATCAAATGTTTCTTCAGAGTTGTTGGTAATGTTATCATCGCCAGCAGATTCTACCTCCTCTTTAACTAGCTTTCCATTTTCACCAGTAGCCATATCAAGTTGCAAGAGCTAGATTTGTTTCAAAAGATTATGGTCATGTACCTTTCACAGCAATGAGTTTTTGGGTTTCTTTTCTCAAAATATGAAGACGAGATACAGTTAAATGTTTTTAAAGTAACAAAGAGAGAATAATCTGAAGTTTCTCTGGATGTGCGAGTTCAACCGATTTGGAAATAAGGGCCTTGCCACAAAAGAGCCCCTTGTTGAAGTGTAACGTTGAGTTTGAGTACATGAGTGACGTAAATGTCAAAACGTGAATCTTCGTCTTTATTAGTTGTTTGCTTAGGTTGTTTGAGTCAATGTTTTCTTTTCAAAAGTCACACCACATTATGACGTAATTGGACATAAATTCATCTGAATTGTGTAGTTCACTCAATGAAATCATAGAAAATATAATTAAATACATTTTTCGTGAACGTTGATTACAATTTCATATCAGTAAGCTGGTTAAATTATTCCAACATTGAAGATATTTATCTTTTCGTGACTCCGAATGTTCAAAGTTTCAGATTATATTGATAAATGGCACTAAAAAATGTTGCCAACATCATCTGGGAGTAAAACTATACAGGTTTGAAAAAAATACTGTTGAAATCTCTAAATATTCATTGAAAAACAGTAGTTTCAAATATTTTTTATTTTGTATCATAGAATGGTTATGAATAGGACATACATGAGGAAGGAATTATAAACAGAAATCATGTAATGATCACCTTGGCGTCGGTGTTTGAGAATGGTTACACCTCAGTTTTTGTCCTAACATTTCTACTCCATTATTGTAACAGTTGTGCGAAAGCGTAAAAGAGCCACAAAAATTGTTATTTTTGATATACCTGACTTCAAACTGGGACTTCTCTTCCCGACATTAAAATCGGAAATATCAACTTCAAATCAATGAATAAATTGAATTGAATTAAATTGAGTTTTGTAATCAAACTACAGTGCTTCAAACATGAAGTGATGTTGAATTGTGAATGAGGTGGTTAGGTTGAGAGGTAAGGTTGATGGAAGGGACGCTTCAATGTTCACTTCAAAGTTGGAATTTTCAAATTACATAATAGAAAGTGAGTTCATGAGAGCCATGTTCTAAAACTGTCACAAGATAATCTCATCTACTCTATCCAATAACATCATCTATCAAATCGATTGAAGGGCATCAATTCGAATGCAGCTCAATCCTGTACTCAAAATTTAGGTACTTCAAATTTTGGAAACATATATAAAGCATTTAATATGTATCAGAACACGTGTTGTGTTTTTGCAAAACTGTTTAGTGAAACAGTTTTGCAAATGAGTTGAATGATTTATGGATTTTCATCAAATATTAACCGATTCACGTGACATATTATATCAAAAATATTAGAACAACAAAATCAAAAGATAAATTAAACAATGTTTTATCAGCTGCCCTTCACTATCGTTACAAATGATACAGACGATGATATTGAAATATTTGAGAAATATTTATGTGTACGGATAAGATGTCTACAGTTTGAGGTCACCATTTGTTGAACAAACTAGCGCCTTTATCGATGAGAATTTTTTCTGCATACTAATAGTACTCTACTCTACTTCTACTTCCCACTGGTTTTAATTGCAAATGATGGAATATGATGGAATGAAATACTGACAAAAATGATTATTTGTATAATACATATCTACTATAAAATATTGGCTGAATGCTATCGGAAAGATAAGGCAATTATAAAAATTGAGAAGATGAAATTTTATGGTTAGAGTTCACAACACATAAATATTTACAAAAATAAACTTTGTTGATTAGAAGTGAATTTGTTGTAGAGAAAATGGACCAACAACCTAACGTATATAGAAAAATGCTTTCAACATCAGTCGCAAGTATTCTCTTAGAACACGGATGCGATTCGGCCGACAAAGCTGCCTTGGAAACTTTAACCGAAATGTTACAAGCTTGTATGTAGGATTATATATCACTTCAACAATTGGTTTCATTTCCTTAACTTTCAGTCCTGGCAGAGATCGGAGCCATGAGCAAAAGCTACTGCGAATTGGCAGGTAGAGTGGAACCCATACTTGCAGACGTTATCCTGGGTTTTGTTGAAATGGGTATGCACGCATGATTATTCATTTCATAATTGAATAAGAAATATAAAATACAAAAACTAGTATCACTCAAAACTTCAAAACAGAGTGAAAAAGGAGAAATGAAACTTTATATGTTTTTTACAACATAGAAAGTTTCCTTTCTCATATTTCATAACGATCTTCTACCACATAGTAATGGCTACATACATCAATTTATTCAAAACAGATGTTTGCAAATTCTTTTGACAGTAAAAGACAGTCTATAATAATTTATTTAAAACGGGATGGTTTTACAGGTTTCAACTTCAATACCCTGGAAAACTACTATAAGAATGGAAAACATTCTGTTTTACCTTCCTTGCAACAGCAACAGCCACAGAAACAACTCAGTATGCTCCCGGCTGGTACGAAACAACCATTGCCCCCACACATTCCACAGTACTTGCCTCAGTTTCCCGATCCTCACGCCTACGTTAGAACACCTGTGGGTATTTGATAATAAAAGTCTCGTAAGAGATCTCACTATATTTTTTTCAGACACATAAACAACCGGTGATTGATTACGAATCTGTGAGAGAAAAGGCAGCTATTCAGAAAAGAGACATCGAAAAGGCTTTGACAAAATTTTTGGCAAAAACTAGTGCGACACATAACCTGTTTGATACTGATGAGGCAAACATATTTCCATGTAAGTGAAACGAACCATTCATTTCTTCATTCATAACAAAATTCTTTATTGATCAGTTTTCGCTGACTCACTTTATCGATTTTTCATTTCAGTAATAGCATCCAAGCCGGCTTATCCTCCTTATCTCAGTGCCCTTTTGCCTCAGGACCAAATTTTCGATCCGGAAGACCTGGACTTCGACCCCAAAAGCCAAATCATACAACAGCAGAAAAATCATGACCGGGCGAAGAAGAAAATCAAGCCAGAGATTAAAGAAGAAATGGAGGAGCCTGACGAGACCATGAACGAGTCAAGAACCAGCGAATCAGATAATCCGAGTGGGATGAATTTCATTGATAACCCCTACCTGGCTGCTACTAAGTTACCAGCTGGTCAAGCTATGGATACCTATTGATACTTCATTATCGATTGATGGACTGCATGGATTTTAATGTAGTTTGATGTTCTGAGATCTTGTAGGCTCTTCATTTGTCAAGGACAAAAACTTTTCTCAGGTTACAGTCCAGTTAAATAAATCTAGATCAGGTGTTTGATTGAGTTTAATACAGATCGAAAAAAAATGTGATGAAGATAATTTTATGCAGGTGTAGATAGCGCAAACTTCTAGCCCACCCCGTTGAGTTACTGCATAAGTTCAATCTATTCACACTAAAAAAAGTGCTGTTTTATCAGTAATCTGTCATGATTGGTTGTTCTGTCTATCAAAAAACAACAATTTTGTAATTTCTTCCACAAGGAATCTTATGTTCAAAGGTAAGATATTGTTAATAGCTTGTACAAGTTTCGACTTTTGAGGGTTATCATTCGTAATGACAGCTGTTCAACGGAAAGACACATTTCAACTCATTTTTTATTTCGGCATTTCAACACTTCTTACTTTTGTGTCTCTCACCAACAAACTTAGCATGCTAAACAGCTGAAACGGTTTACATATGTTCGAAACCAATGTACAAACATAAAAAAATGAATAATCGTTAATCGAAAGTGTGTAGCCCGCGACTTTTGAACATTCACTTTACTTTTTGAACATATCTTATCTTTGTTTGAAGGTGGTTGACAATATTTCGTGGTGTATTTCATCAGTTCGGACTTCCACTGTCTAATATAATATGAATTGATTTGAAATCCCTGAAAAAAAAAAACAGGAACTAGGCATCATCAAAAATGACCTTCAACGGAATGGTTACTCCAGAGTCATGGAAGAACAGGTTTTAGCTAGAAGACAGCAACCAGTCTTCAACTGGTTGGGTCCAAGTATAACATTAGGATCTGCTTCAGATCTGGGAACACTATCCGTAGCAGCCTCACGAAAACCAGGCCTCCAAACGCGGACTGCGATTCCAAGAATTGCATTTACTGGATACCCTGTGAGTGCAGAGAATCATACATCGGCGAAACTAAGAGGCCATTGAAAGTTCGCATTGCTGAGCACAAGAAACACACACAGCGAGGAGAAATCAGCAAATCTGGAATAGCAGAGCATGTTTGGTCTCAACATAATATCAAGTGGGCTCAAGCTGAAATCATCCACAAAGAGGAACACTGGTTTAGATTACTCAACATAATATCAAGTGGGCTCAAGCTGAAATCATCCTCAAAGAGGAACACTGGTTTAGGAGAAAATTCAAAGAAGCCGCGTATATATTGTCCAACAACGCATTTAGTCAAGCAAGCGTAGAGATACGTAACATATGGTCATCTCCCGCTAAAATCAATGAAGTGGATAGAGGGAAGAGGGGATAGGTGAAAGCACTCGAATGACCTATAAATAGTCAGATCTCGGAGGAATAAGTTCAGTTATCATCTGAAGACGATTGTGGCTACTAACAATCGAAACGTCGTGACGTACCTTAGTTTGGAATCTTTTAATTTTTCACTTTGACAATGGAAGTCCGAACTGATGAAATATACCTTATCTTATCCATGCTTATATGAAGTTCTTCATTATAATTTTTCTTTCTTTTGTTTTGTGGAAAGTGAAATATTCCTAATAAGGTCAATAGAAAACAATTGATTTTCACCAATTAAATGACTTGTTCATATTGAGGATTTTAGAGTCGGCATTTGGACGATACAAGGTTTTGGATTTCTACTTCTCCATCTTCATACAAAACAATGTGCGAATCTCCCAAACATTTTATTTTGTAATTATTTGCTTTCTTCCTGTCTTTGGAAGATTCTCACATTATTTTTTAAAGAAGACGGAGGAATAGAAAGCCGAAACCTTTCTTTCCCAAAAATTATTCCCGCTTGAAACTATATTTCAATTTATCATAAGAGATGTTTCATTATAATTGTGATATTGATGTGAAATAAAATGGCATCGACACATCTACCCATTTGTTTTAATTTCAATAAAAAGAACATGAAAATACTAGGAGCAGTATATTCGTAGGAGACACAGTAATCACAGCTTTTGTTGCCAATATTGTCTTCAACAGTTGTTAAATTTTTATGGTTTTCTCATATAAAGGGTTGGGAATAACTAAGAACTTGTTCAAATGGCTAGCCTTGTTAAAGTATGAAAATTGATAATGGAGACTCATATTTTCACTCTAAAATACTATTGTAACAATCTACAAAAACACATCAAGACTAGTTTCAAATATGGTAATGATTTACGACGCTTGCCTTCGAGGAACTTCATTCAGTAAAGGCCACATTCATCGCTTGTTGAGTAATATACCAATACTCAATGAATATGACGTGGTCGAGGCAAAAGTATAGTGTTTTCCTTGTTGAGAATCATTTTATGAAGTTCGAGAAATAAAACCAAATACAATTTTGATATTTGCTCAATATCTCAATGACCTAAATTCAGTTGACCCTACTCCTTACTCCAATCGCTATTTACTGGATCGCTAAAAAAAACGGATTGTAATACATTAATTCACATTGTCAACTGTATTACATAATCGTCAAACAAGGCATAATAATATACTCTTGAACAGTTAATTTTAACAAATTCGTTCAGGACCGCACTTCTCGCTTTTTATCTGCGAGAAAGAGAAGTATTTAATTTTTGTAGAATATTTTGTATGAAAGAACAGTTTTTAGGAAAAAGCTTTTTGTCTCGAAAAATGAGAATTCAGTCCCGGGCCAGTCCTATACCTAGTTAATAGAGAATCCTACGTTGAAGTTGAAAACTGTTGTTCTGAGTATATGACGAATGATATTGGAGTACCTCAGGGGTCCGTACTGGGGCCACTAATGTTCATCATATTTATAAACGATACGCCTGAGTTCTTATCAAAAGGATCTGTCACGATGTTTGCAGACGACTTCTCAGTAGTGGTTACATCGCAGACACCAGAGGCACTTTAAAATGCTGTTACACACATTAGATATATATTCATTTGAAAATTGGTTGAAGAAATACATCACGGGCGTAGATCGAATGAAAATACGCGATCTTAATGATATGAGAAATTCCCACCAATCATAACAGGAAATATATATGTGTGTATATGTGTACACATGTATCATCTAGTTCTTCAATTCTGGGAATAATAAATTGACTGAATTACCAATCTCAATGTATATATGTACAATTTTGTCTCTAAATATATTTAAAAAAAACCAAATGAAAAAATTAATTATTTTTTATATGAATTCTGAAATATACTAACTAACCATACATTATATATGTAAAATTATTGCTAATATTCATTAAGTGAAATGTGTTTTATAACTTTTATACTTTAATATACATTATATACCTACTAACCAAACTTTAAACATTATAGACTTTTCCGCTAATAGCTATCCCTTTCTATGAAAGCAAATGAATCATGTTAATCTCACTTAGTCGAGAAACCCTACATAATAACCTTAAGATAAGTGAATAATCAACATTAATCCCTATGGACAAGATAATCTTTTGTAGGGTTCTTGTTTATTTCTTGTAATTACTTTATTCTTCGCAAATTTCCAATGTAACCATTGCCTGAAGAGAAGCTGCTATTCTATTAGATTCATGTCAAATCACTGCAGCTCTAGTATACTCTTAACATTGTATCATGCTAACTTCCATTCACACCTTTGATATGGCATTCTCATTTGGGGTATGAGTGATTCTGTTAAAAGGATATTTCTCCTCCAGAAATATGCAGTTAGAATAATAGCTAAGCTAGGGTAACGTGATTCATGTAGGGATGCTTTTGAACAGCTAAAAATTCTTAGTTGCCAGCACCTACATACTAGAGGCTAGTGTCAGTCCTCTCGTCCAAAGCTCTAATCGTTCCAAACGCTCATAGAACTTGTTTGTATGAAAAAAACGTAAAGTACAGTGGGTGTGAATTATACAATATGCTTCCAATATCTCTTAAGAATTCCCCAAATATTAATGTGTTCAAAAGTCAGCTGAAAAAAATACTACTTTAAAGGACTTGTTGAACCATTCAAGAATTCACCAATCAACTAACCTGAGACCTTGAGCTTTAGCACATTTGGTTAAAGTGTTTACTTTCAATACTTGAAAAATACTTGAGAAATTGTGTGTTGATTACATTTTATTGCATTTTTTATGGTCTATGACGAGTTACATTCATATTTTTATATGGATGTTTATCACTGTTTGTGTTATTGTGTTGTTTATATTATTTTGACTGACTTATAATATGGTTACATATTATTTGGACTGACTTTTATAATATGGTTACATGTAGTTATTTACATTTATATGCTTTTACATTTACTTTTACTTTTATAATTGATATTTTCTTTGTTTATTGTACATTGACTTCTGTCAACTGTACTTTTGATGTAGTATACCACCTTACTTGTAACTAACGTTACTGCAGTTTCGTCCTACGAGGAGTGTTTCAAACTTCCTTGTAGGGCATTTAAAAATGTCCGACTGAGCTTTATGTCTTTCTAATTCTCCATTCATACAAAAATTATGGGAAACTTCTGTTTTGATACGATCCTAGAGGAGAACACTCCACCTGCATCATTCGAACTTCAACCGCTTGTTTATGTTGTGGGTTCCTTGGCAAAAGTCCGGCCCTAACAAATTGAAGAATGATTACAGCTGTTTGAAACTGCTCACTTCCTGCAATTCAAACATGCAACAATACTTGGCACTTAATATTTAGTAAAGTTTCGACCATGGCATCCGAATCTCAAATAGTTAATTGGGTCGAAAAATCCATAGAGAAACTAGATCTGAAAAACTACAAAATAAACATTACAGGGCGTTCAGAAAAAGATGAGGGCTACGTCGGTGACATAATTTTTGTCGAGGTTGAAGGGGCTTGCGAAGAAAACAAATCCTCGATCCTGCATTTAGTGGTGAAGCACGCTAAAATCAATGAGCACATGAGGAAAGCTATGCCGGTGGATATCATTTTCGAAAATGAAATCTACATGTACTCTACTGTGATTCCAGCTTTCCAGAGATTCCAGAAGGACAGAGGAGTGGACAACGTCTTCAACTGTATAGCCAAGTGTTATTATTCCTCTTCCTCTGAAGACACGGAGGTCCTGATTCTGGAAAACCTCAAAGTAGCCGGGTTTCAAAATTATGACAGAAAGAAACCAATGGACTCTACTCATTGCAAGGCGATTTTGCAGCAACTAGGCAGGTTCCACGCTGTCTCCTTTGCATTGAGGGATCAAAATAAGGATGAATTTACTGCCCTGACGACCAATATACAAGATCCCATGAAGTGGTTCATGAACGACCCTGCGACCGTTTCCTCCATGAAGAAATCGCAAGAGTTTGTTTCTGCATTGTTGAAGAAGAAAGGCGATTTGGAGTTGTACGATAAACTGGAAAAACTGTGGAAATCACTCGATACAGAAGTCAATGACGATTTCTTCACAGATGACGAACCGCAGAATGTTATAAATCATGGTGATCCTTGGTGCAACAATTTTATGTTTAAATATGAGGTAGGTTTGAATGTGGTGAATGTTATTTGTTGAATAATTCAGAGTTTCACTGTTTTGAATGAGTTGAAATCTGATATTGACTCAGAATTCAGTTAAACAATACAAAAATCCCATTAGTCCCATAGGAATGTAGGTTTTCACGGCTGGCGTCAATATTTTGGTTGGTTTCCGGGTTTTGCCATGGTCGTCTTTGGTTATAATCTCCAAACGTTTCGACTGCAACTGCGGCAGTCATCTTCAGTGGCTTGGTCGAAGTACTCTTCTTGAGGTATCAACTGAAACTGAAGCTCTCATTTGTGCCATGTCATTTATAGTGCTGATTTTCCGCGCAATTTCTGTAATAAAAAAAAACAAACAGATCGATACCTACATAATGGATCCAACCATTTTCCAAAGGAGAAACGAACCGTCATCAACACCCTAGTGAACAGAGCTTTGAGATTATGTGAAGAAAGGTTAGGTTAGGTCCGGAGTGAGTGGGCCTATTCGACCCTTGATTGATGTAACCATCACGAAACTACTTCGTGATGGTTACATCACGATGATGTAACCATCACGAAGTAGTTTCGTGATGGTTGCATCAAGCAAGAGCAATGAAGGTGATATACTGGGAACAACATAACCCATGTGAACAAATCAGCTCATAGTCAGATATTCAGCATACATGAGCCCTTTTCAAATGAATACAAAAACTTACTTCTTAATGTATGATCTTCAAAACTATTAGGAAAGCACAAGCTGAATTACTCTGAAGGTCGGTTGAGTCCGACACTGTGTTTCTGGTTCGATTTTTCAGTAAAGTTTGTTAAAAATGTGATTTAATGAAATTTGTTCATTGGTTGATCCATTACTTTCACATCATATCCTCATTTCATTATTTTTTGAAGTGTCATTTGATAAAAAGAATAACTTCAGCAGTAAAAAAACAGAAAAAAAATGTGAAAAGCATTCTTCAGCAACTGACTTGAGATCAATTAATTTGTTGTATTTATAACTTCACAAAAAAATGTCAAATACTTTTTGTAAATGTCATATTCTTTAAAAAATATACCGGTGTTTCAACCGAAACAGTTTTTTCGACGAATTAGATCCAATTCGGTTTTTCATAACAATATCCAATTTGACCTTCTCGAAAAATTTAATAAATGAATAAAAAAAGTTGGGATGATGGCACATTCGTTCGATTCATTTTTTTTTTCAATTTCGAAAATAGAATCGGCAAGTTATTTGAAGAATATTGGCAAAAAAGTGAATAGTTTATTCGTGTACGGTTCGTGTACCATCTGAGTTGTTCGGCATTACCAAATGAATGATTGTGTTTGAAATAAAATACTAATTTCATGAAAGCCGTACTGAAATTTTCCATCACTTTTGCTTTCCAAAAAGACATTTTTTCTACTTTTTCCTCATTTTATATATGGAATTTGGTTAAGGAATACATACTTCGTGATCAGTAGGTATCTATTTTCAAGAAAGCCGTACTGGAATATCAATTGTTTTGCAAATACATCACCGAAAATGAAATTTTCTTATATTTTCTTTTTACATTATTCGTATGGCATATGATTAGGAAATATACAAGTAGTAATTAGTATCTATTTTCATTAATGCCCTACTGGAATTTTCCATCTTTTTTGCAAATACATTTCCGAAAATGACTTCCTTTCCCAATTTCTTCTATGGTATTTGTTTAAGAAATATACAAGTCGCATTAGTATCTAATTTCATGAAAGTCTTACTGAAATTTCCATTTTTCATGCAGATACATTTTCGAAAATGAGATTTTTCTCTATTTTACTTTCTCATTTTTTGTATGGCATTTGGTGAGAAAATATACAAATCGTAACTAGTATCTAAATTCATGAAAGTCGTACCGAAATACTCAATGTTTTTTGCAGATAGATTTCTGAAAATGACAATTTTTTTATTTCCTTTCCTATTTTTGGTATGGAATTTGGTTGGGAAATATACGAGTCGTAATTACTATCTAATTTTTTGCAAGCCGTACTGGATTTTTCATCATTTTGCAACTACAGTTCCTAAAATGACATTTTTTCAATTTTCCTTTCTCATTTTCTGTATCGCATTTGGTAAGAAAATATATCTGTTGTAATGAGTCTCAAATTTCATGAATGCCGTTCTGGAATTCTCCATATTTTTTGCAAATACATTTCCAAAAATGATATTTTTTCTATTTGCCTTTCCCATATTTTGTATAGCATTTGGTTAGGGAATATACAAGTCGCAATAGATGTCTAATTTTATGAAAGCCGTACTGGAATTTTTCATCATTTTGACAAATTTCGAAAATGACATTTTTAATTTTTTTTCCATTTTTTGTATGGCATTAGGTTTGGAAATATACATATCGTAATTGCTATCTTATTTTATGAAAGCCGTACCTACTGGAATTTTCCATAATTTTTGCAAATACATTTCCAAAAACGACATTTCTTCTACTTTCTATTTCCATTTTATGTATGGCATTTAGTTAAGGAATATATAAGACGTGATTAGTATCTATTTTCATGAAGCCGTACTGGAATATCATTTTTTTTGCAAATACATTCACAAAAATATATTTTTTTCTATTTTCTTTCCCCTTTTCCTATATGGCATATGATTAGGGAATATACAAGTAGTAATTAGTATCTATTTTCATGGAAGCCGTACTGGAATATTCATTTTTTTTGCAAATACATTTCCGAAAATTATTTTTTTTCATTTTTTTTCCCATTTTCTGTACGGCATATGAATAAGGAATACACGAGTAGGTTAGGGAATATGCAAGTCGTAATTACTACCTCAATTCATGAAACTTTCGAAAACATTGAGTTATTGTATTCATTTTATCAAGATTTTCTCTATTAAAACTATACATGATAGTCTCATAAATTTTTAGCATGAACATGCGTTTTTTTCCTTACAGGGTCTTGACAAAAACAACCCATCGGAAGTGGCAATATTGGACTGGCAAATGTCTGCAACACGATCACCAGTTTTCGATCTCTCGTACTTTTTCTACGCCGTATGTTCCAAAACGGAGTTGGAATCTTTTGAGGAGTTGCTGAAGTTCTACTACGACACCTTCGCAGAGCACTTGGTCGAATTGGGAAGCGATCCCGAAGTGCTCTTTCAATATTCCGACTTGAAGATACACTGGAAAAAGTATTCTATTTACGGGGTCCTTACCGCGTGTACAGGGTTGAAAATATTTCTTTGCGACAAGAAAAATGCACCAGATTTAGGCAGCATTGAGGAGGGAACACATTTCATGGAGTTATTTACGGATGTACCATTGGACGAGGTGCCATTCTACGAAAGAATAAAACCAGTTATCTGGCACTATTTTGATTTTATAGAAAAAAATTAGTGACCGATCTTTGAGTTAATCTGTATTGAAGTGGTGAAAAAATCAGTCGGAATAATAAAAATTTCAATGAAAATGGTAAAAAATAAATATAACTATTTACCACTATATGAAATGCTATTTTTTTTCGTGGTTGGCGGCGGTAACTACGAAGACTGTCTTTCAATCTTTCTGTCTTTTGATTTGAAAGCTAATAACTAGATGTTTCTTGATAATATACTAGAAAAAACAGAAGTGATAACTGAAACTAATCTCTGTTGAACTATTCAATTTTGAAATTGTTTAACTTGAGAAAAGCTTAAATTATTACTTATATTTCATGTATACTGATATGATAATGTTAAGAAAGGTTATTCATTAATAAAAATGTTTATTGATTATTTTGTGAATGTACATATAGTAATAATAATACGTCTTTATTCACCATAAAAATACAAATGGAAAAGACAAAAATAAAATAAAACAGTATACAGGAACAATAAGGAAAACAAAGAAAAAAACTTCCAGTATATGGTGAATAGGCGGAGAATCAGCCAAGGCTGTTTTTCAACTCAACCTGGGAGAAACTATAGATAAATAATATAAACACAAGTCGAGTTAAAAATATAAAAAAATTTTAGTTGTTGCTTTACTTTAGAATTTTAGAAAATTCATTTTAGAAATGCCAAGGTCGGGAACGGACAAGACGCTAATGAGACAAATAAGTCTTCAGTCTTTTTTTAAAGTTTACGATGATGTATGATCGAAATTCGCCGGCTAGTTGATTATAATATTTGGGTGCATTATACGAGAAGCAGCGGCTGAGGATGGAGGATTTGTGTTTGGGGATGATTAAAGCTGAACTGTTCCTTGTAGTAAAGCTGTTAATCGTAGAGAATGTTTTAAGCTTCCTCAGTAAGTAATCAGGTTGTTTAGTTATCAACACTTCATGTGTGTTGGTAACATTTAACCATCCTGATTCTTGCATTGCTGGGGATATATGGTCATATTTCCGAATACCAAACGAGAAACGTAGACAGCTATTCTGAATACGCTGTAGTCGGAAAGCATCCGATTGTTCTGAAGCAGGTCCATAAATACTGTCGCAATAGGAATTTTTTGACATAATCAGAGACTCGCATAGTCTAAGTTTTAAGTTTGTGTTGAGCAAATCACGATTAGAAAAAAGATCTCTGAAAACGTTATAAGAAGATTGGTTCAGATAGCTGACATGTTTAGTAAAGCAAAGATCCAGATCAAACCACAATCCTAAATTTTTTATCTCGTCCACGGAGGGAAGTTAATCGTTTTCGATGCGAACTTGAAAGGTAGAGTTGGTGAGCTCTCTGTTCTTCTTAGCTCCGAACATCATTATTGCGAATTTGTCTGAATTGAGCTTGAGCTTATGGGCAGTAGAAATGTCAAAGATGGCTTGGAGATCGTTATTAATATGCGACAGAGCAGATGTAGACTCGCCAGGCGAAAAGGAGAAATATGACTCCGTGTCGTCTGCATAGTGATGTATATTGCATTTTTTCACGGACAGATAAAAGTCACAAATATACAAGCTAAAAAGCAAGGGCCCAAGGATAGATCCTTGTGGCACTCTCTTTAATACCGGCAGAGCATCTGCCTTATATTCGAATTTCCAAACTGATTGAATGGGCGAACCCACCTCTGTCAAATGTTGATATTGCATTAGAGATGATAAAACTGGTGAACTGATGTAGGTACCCAGTGTACAGCTTCACGAATCAGTCGATGTAACAAAAGCAAAACTATGGCCACATATACTCAGGTCGAATGTTGGGCTGAGAAATTTCTGGTGTCAGAAAATTTAAAGAATTACAAAGTTGTGATACGCGGCGGCACCGAAAAGGGTGAAGGTTTTCTAGGCGACATTCTGTTCGTTGAAGTTGAAGGAACCACTCAAAATGATGTACCAAAACGGCTGTACTTTGTGGTGAAACACGCAAAACCCAGTGAAAATTTCAGAAAAACCATTCCTGTCGACCTGATTTTTGAAAATGAGATACTCTTGTATACCGCTGTCATTCCTGCCTTCCAGAAATTCCAACAGGAAAAACAAATTACCGATTCGTTCGATTGCGTCGCCAAGTGTTTCTATTCCTCTACCTCTGGAAACATAGAAGTCTTAGTCCTAGAGAACTTGAAGAAAAAAGGATACCAGCACTACGATAGAAAACAACCTATGAATCTGAACCACTGCAAAGCGATACTGAAGCAATATGGAAAGTTACATGCTCTCTCTTTTGCCATGCGGCATCAGAAGAAAGAGATATTCGATGATCTGGCGTCGAAGCTTCATGATACACCAGGTAAGATCTTGGGAACCGATCTTGTTGGCAAAGTTCTCGATGATTCTAGAGACGTCATCCTGGAGATGTTCAGAAAAAACGGCGATGGTGTTCTTCATGAAAAACTGGCGAAATTGTTGGAGAGGGGTCCGCAGGTGATGATGATGGAGGCACTCAACGCCGAAGAGTCCCAGTCTGTTGTAACACACGGAGATTGCTGGTGTAATAATTTTTTGTTCAGATATGAGGCGAGTATTTTCCTTCATCCCACTTATTCATTTGGAATGTTCGATCAAAACAGACCTTTCAAATTTCTAGAATTGCATACATAACAAAAAAAGGTTCTCAGACTTCTGGCGTACTGTACAAGAAGCAAGTTGACAATCCAGTAGCCATAATGAATGCTATAGCAAATTCTTCTGACGTAGCAAGGTCTGTTGTATCTAACAACTTCATAATCTTCATTCCTTCACTGAGTAAAGAGGAAGGGAGAGTTGTTCTAAAAAATTTAAAATTTAGCAACTTGTGGTGTTAACGATATTTATAAAAATTTTTTTGCTTGTCTTGTATTATAGTCATGGATGGTATTTATTTGATTGAATTCCAAATTCGAATGTTTGTGATTTTTTCTAACAAAATGAATGAATTTTCAATTGGAAAACAGACTGAATATCTAAAAGATCACGTGATATATATAAATTTGACGTAGGTTCAAGGTTTGGTAATTTCAATATACATTTTATTATTTTATTTTGCAGTCTCTTGGGAGAATTTAATATTGATAAATTAGCTGTTCCCAATTGGAATTAAATATTGTAGATTTGAATATATCAAACAGAAATATGTATATACATTTGAAATATTTTAATCGTATAACATTTCTAATCCTAAATAATATTCCTGAAATTGGTCCGATTTTCTTTTTTAACATCTCAATATGAGTATTCCAACAAAGACTTTCATTAATGTAAAGTCCTAAAAATTTTGTGATTTTGACAATATTTAATTATTTTGTTGTTAACAGCAAAATTCTCTTCGTTTGTGATTTTGTTCTTAGTTATCAATATTGAAGAAGACTTAATAATTCAAACTCAATTTATGATAATTGAACCAAGAGGTAAACTTCTTTAGTATCACTAGAAAAATAAAGCAATGTTGTGTCATCCGCGTATAACTTAATATTTCCTTCAAAGCTTTTCAATCAAGGACTGGACTTGCATTTTGCAAAACCTTTGCAAATCATTTGCAACTTGAGCTTGGACACAGATTTCACAAAGGCATTTTACAACCTCCACTACAAAACCCCACTTGCCAAATCATACTATTTTGGGATAGACGAAAAAATAATATAATTCTGTTCTTTGTATCATAATTGATCTCTCAAATCTAGTTTGTACCTCGCAGAGGCGATAAGTACTATCAGTTTACAGGCTCATACGGCTTGCCCCGTATATACCTGTTTTCAGGTATATCCATCAATTAATTGGAGTCCAATCTGAAATCCTCGAAATTTAAATTTTATATAATTGTAAATTGTTGGATGTAGCCGTTACTACGTGGTAGGAAATCATAATGAAGAAGAGAGAATTGAAACTTTTTATGTACATTAATGTGTAAGTTTGAAAATGTCCTTATCGAACGAAACTGCAGTAACGTTGTTAGTTACAAATGAAAGTGGTGAAAACATATAGAGTTTTAATTTTCTTTTCTTCATTATATAATTTTAGTGTGAATAAGATGTTTTGCAAATGTTCGGCTGGTTTCTGCTGATGACTTCGTGCATTTGTACTTCTCTTAGCAACCAAGTGTTGTCCATATTTCCACATGGCTGTAACATACTGATGATGGACCACAAGCTCGAAACACCCGCCTTTGGTTTGCCCCTTTTTTGAATGCTATGTCCAAAAAAATTATCTCTATATGTTGAATCAAAAACAGGGAAAATTCATGGACGAAGTATTCAGAAAATATGCAAACCGTAGACACGTGTTTCTGGGTCATTAGTTGTCATCAGTACGGTATAACCAAGTGCAAGGTTAGGCAACACTTGGTTGCAGAAACAACACGAATAATCATATAATCGAAGACAGGAAAAATTAATGGACGAAGCACTCAGAAAATATGCAAACTGCAGACCTGTGTTGACACATGTTTCATCAGTACGGTAAATGATATATTTAGTTATTTGGAAACATAAACGCAATTAACGCAAATTGATGGATGTAGCGTTACTACGTGGTAGGAGATTATCATGACTCAATCCAGAAGGTTTTTCAGAAAACAAAGCCTCAAATTTACTTAATATACCCCCAGACCAAACAATCAAAAGAAAAGAGACAATTGCGGGTTTTCTCAGATAAAACAATGTGGAGGTGGCATTCAGACCACATGCTGGGTTATTTGATTTCCTTTTCAATGCCAGAAATAAGGTGGACAATTTGAAAAAATCTGGAGTTTATAAGCTCAAGTGTCCGGAGTGTAATAGTGTTTATGTAGGACAATGTGGTCGACATTTCTCGAAACAAATTCCCGAATATAAACGATAGGGTAATTTTGCACTTTGCAAGCAAGGGTTGGAATCCTTATAATTCATAAGCATGAGTATAAGCATTCGCGATGTAACCTGCCAAACTATCAAATCGATCTAGTTTACTCACAGGTTTTCAAATTAGCGTACCCACATTGTCACAGGTGAACAAAATTCAGGTACTCAATTAAGCTAAGTACCTCTGTTATTACCTAAAGTGATGTTTAGATATTTTAGGGCTAATATTATCAATTATTTTCAGTTCATTGTTTGAAAATTTCTTTATAGGAGGACACTGCAGTAAAAGTGGTAAAAAAATATAGAAAGATTCATTTTTCGCAATTAACGTATCACATATGGTTTTATATTCTCGATGTTCTGTATGAAACGATCATATTTATGTCATATTTATATCATTCTGATACTGGCTGTGCTCATATACGAATGTAGTTATGTAGATAAGAGTTTTCCAATGTGCTGACTTTTTTCTCGGACAGAAGAGAAAACAATTCAAGATAGTTTCGACTTCGAAACATTCAGTTTCAGCAAAACACCTCAAAAATATATTTTTCAAGAATATTTACATTATTTTCATTCCATTTCAAGCATTTGTTGGAAAATACTAACGTTAACATGAACTATTCACTTCAATATTCGCGAATGACGTAGCAAGATTGCGTGAAATAAAAATAGGATGCAATTTAGATTTCGTAATTACCATTCAAAGACGGATTCCTTGATAAGATTAGCAAAAAACAATGGAGTTGTTTCGACTACTTCAATGTTGACTGTAGTTTGTGGATACAAGGCTCTCGGAAATGTTCTGAGATTAAAAAAAAATTTATTGTATGAAATACTTTGTTGAAATTATTCATGAAACGAATCAAGACAATAATAACATTGTTTTGACTTCACGAATTGAGTGGGTTTCCTTGGATACTGCCTATAAATCAAATTATCTGTAGGTTAATGGATTGACACCTATCAGAAAACAACTATTCCCCTGGCTAATACCACGAAGGATGTTGAATTATATCCAAACGGTCAGTGCAGGAATCTTCACAGAAGTATTTCCTCTATATACTGTTGGCGATACAACTGCTGGAATAGGTTTTCAATTATAGGAACGGGCACACTTGCAGACCGGTTTCGAGCTATTTGGCCTCTCGTCAGTGCAAGTTAGTGGCCATCATCAACCTGAACTTGATGATATTTCATAATAAAAAATTCCTTTCAGAGTATCATTCCTCGAACAAGGCTGAAGCGAACGACAAACAACAAATCGTAATATCGCTCCATCTGGTGAACAAGGTATAAACCTCCACATTTATTTAGTGGGCATACTCGAATACTGGCTATAAATAAAATTAACTGAAAGAACAATTTGTTCAAGCCAGTCTCGACTTACCTACACTGTAGGTTAATGGACTGACACCTATCAGAAAAGAACTACTCCCCTGGCTAATACCACGATAATAATAATACTAATAATACCGTATTCGCCATATTTGGCTCCCAGCGACTACTGGCTGTTCGCAGACCTCAAAAAAATGCTCGTTCGACTGAAGAGGTAACTTGTTTTACGAAATTGAAATGTTAGAGCGGCGCTGTTCTTGATGGGGATCACATTGATGAACAAAGCCAACTTTGAACAAAAAAACGTGTTTTCTTTTTTAGACCCGATACTTTTCAGCCCATGGTTAGTTTCAATTTCTTTGAGAATACACGAATATAGTTTTGAAGCTGAAAAGCCAAAAATTTATTTTGGACTCTTTCAATATTTGTTATATACTGATTGTGAATGGGATTCTATATTGAGGATCCATATTCTGATTTTTACTTTACTAAGCTAAAATATAGGCAATAAAATCGTAAGAGCAATAGATAGAATTACCAATAACATTAGTATGTTTGTTTGAAGTTGGTTGACAATGTTTCGTAGTGTATGTCATTAGTTCGGACTTCAAATTAAAATATTCCAAGCCAAGTTATTTCACAATGTTTCAATTGTTAGCATCCACAATCGTCGTCGGGTGATAACTGACTTATTTCTCCGAGATCTGACTATTTATAGGTCGTTCGAGTGCTTTCACCTATTCCCTTTCACCGCTTCATCAGTTTTAGCGGGAGTTAGTCGTGTTCCGTTTGATTAGATGTTTCCATATGTTGCGTACCTCTACGCAAGCTTGGCTAAATGCGTTGTTGGACAACATATGTTGCGTATCTCTACGCTAGCTTGGCCAAATAGTGTTGTTGGACAACATATATGCGGCTTCTTTGAATTTTCTCCTGAACCAGTGTTCCTCCTTGTGGATGATTTCAGCTTGAGCCCACTTGATGTTATGTTGATGAGTCTAAACATGCTCTGCTATTCCTGATTTGCTGGTTACTCCTCGCTGTGTTTCTTGTTCTCGGCAATGGCCTCTTAGTTTCACCGATGTATGACTCTCCGCACTCGCAGGGTATCTGGTAAATGCAATTCTTCGAATCGCAGTCTGCGTTTGGTGGTCTGGTTTTTGTGAGGCTGCTACGGATAGTATTCCCAGATTTGAAGCAAGTTCTGATATTATACTTTGATCCAATTCTTCTTATCCTTTGCGATAATCCTCTGATGTAGGAAAGTACGAATATTGGTTGTGGCGGCTTCTCTTCCTTGTGGGGCTCTTTTTGGTTGTTTGTATTCCATTTCATTGTATTTCAGTTTTTTTGTTTAATACCTATTTAATGTTTAATATTAATATTTTATTTAATATTTATGTTTAATTTTTTTCAGCTAATTTCCTTAAAATTTTTTACAGATTCTTTCAACTATTTCAAAACAATTGAAATCATATTAGACAATGGAAGTCAGATCTGATGAAATACAAAATCGATAATCAAAATGAACACCTAGATCCCTGGACAGTGTTAGTTCTATCCAAAATAGATTCATTGATACTGTATGCGAATTATATTATATTGAATTTTCTGGTACAATTTCGTATTTGGAAATATTTGAATTGAGACGGTGCATCAGTGTTCAGCTTCTTTTGCGATCTAGTACAGTCATCTTATCGTCAAAACTTCAAATAATCTGCAAACATCGATCTATTGCAGAATAATGTGTTGCATGGATCATTTATGAATAGTGAAAAAAAGTAAGTTTTTGGCTTTCTACTACTCTGTTTTGATACAAAAAAAAACTTTCAGACACAAACTGAGATCAAGCTTATTCCGTGACATTAAAAATCGTAATTCATTAATAAATTGTGTGTATTTTCTATAATGTTATCCAATTTGGTACTGAAGAGCCTTGAGGCAAGTGTCTTAAGGCGAAACATCGGTGTATACCAGTGAGGGTGACATTGTTCCATGTAAGTGCAATTAATTACCATTCATTAAAAGTAGAAGTCATGTGAATGATGTCTGATTTGTATTCAACAACGAATGTTTGAAATACAAACTGAGTGGTGAAAAGTATCTTCTGTATAATTCAGTGTTCATATAGAAGTATTTGTTTCGAAAAAATTTTTTTCTTTCATGTAATTAAAATTGATTACTTCCTTCCTTTCTTTGAAAGATTCCCTCATCCCTTTTTCTTGTATCAAGGTGGAGTAGTAGAAAGCCAAAAACTTTCTTTCCCAACAATTAATCACCCCTAAAAATATAATCCCTTCAATGTAATGGCCCAAGCTTAGATCCTTGAGAGACACCCCTAGCTGCAAAATAACTATTTGAAGAGAAACCATTATAGCAGACATACTGCTTCCTCTGATCAATATTTGATTTAGAAAGTTGAATACAGATTTCATTGAAACCCATACCAGAAAATTTATGCATGGAAATCGCATGACTTATTTTATGGAAAGCTTCAGAGAAGTCGGTGTAAACCACATCAACCCGCTCTCTACGGTACAGTGTTTCACATAAAGATTGATCAGAAACAGCCAGTTACTCATTGTGAATCTATAATTCATGAAACCATGTTGATGATCGGAAATAATATACATGGTTGACAGGTAAATGCTGTTGTACATAATCACCCACAAGAGTTTCGCGTTGAGGCCTTCTGAATTGTTATGTAAATATATTACAATATTGTTCAAATACATCTATCATACATTTCCATCAATTTCGCCAGTGAATGTTGCTAAGAACGTCTTTTTTCCATGTTCCAGGAAGACTCCAAAGATAAACCCTCAGCAGTAGCCCTTATTGATTTCCAACTATCTACCCTGCGGTCACCTGTGTTCGACCTGTCCTACTTTTTGTACGCCGTTTGTTCCAAAACCCAACTGGAGCGCTTCGAAGAACTTCTACACTTCTATTACAACTCACTTGCCGAACATTTGAAGGAACTGGGAAGTGATCCAGAGGAAATCTTCTCCTATTCCGACTTGAAGAGTCACTGGAGAAAATATTCCATTTTTGGACTGGTCAACGTGAGCATCGGGCTGAGAATATTTCTTTGCGACGAAGAAACAGCGCCCTCTTTAGAAGATGTGGGAGATGAAAACACTTTTGTTGATATATTCAAGAATATAAAGTTTGAGGACGACACGCTGTTTTACGATAGGATAAAAGGAGTAGTGTGGCATTATTTTCATTTCTTGGACAACAAATAGTGAATTTTAAGGTTGACTTTCAAGCCTATTTGCTTTGTAAAAAACAACAATGTGATTATAGTTTTGACAAATTCCAGTAAAAGGTCATCAACACCCACCTAGGGATGTGTTTTTCAATACAAAAGATTATTCATTTGTAGATCCCATCAAAAGTTTTGGTATATATGATGGTCTTAATACGTACTGGTATTACTCAAAAACGTTATTATTCATTTTAGTCAAGTATCTTGCGAAAACTACAGGATTCAAAATCAAAATCAAAATCAAAAAATCTTTATTTCCGTAGACCTAGGGAAGGCATGGAAAAAGTCACATTACTCAGTACAATTACAATGAGGTCACAATCATAAAACAACATAATAAGACATATTATATAACATTTAGACCATAGAAGGGATACAAAAATTAAAATTTAAAATTCCAAATCAGATTGAAAAAATTCATCAAGCGAATAAAATACCTTTTCACATAATAGTTTCCGAACTTTTTGTTTAAAGAGCTTTACACTAGTTATTTTTTTAATGGATATTGGGAGCTTGTTGTACAGTTTTATTGACATGATATGAGGTCCATTAGTGACCTTGGCTAACTTATGACTAGGAATTAAAATGTTATAGTTTTTTCTCAGGGTGAAGCCCGAAAGAAGACATGTATCATCTCTGTTCTGAAACTTGGAGCAATTTGATTTAACGTAGATTACGCAATTGAGAATATACATGCAAGTAACAGTTGATATATTCAACTTTGCAAATAGTGTTTTACAGGAATGGAGTGGTTTTTTAAAACAAATTGTTCTAATAATCTTTTTCTGGAAAACTAATAAGTCACTGATTCTATTACAGTTGCCAAAACAAATAATACAGTAATTGAGGGCAGAGTAAACATATGCATAATAGTAACTTTTAAGAATTTCAATAGACACAAAATTACGCAGATTCCTTATAACGAAACAGTGTGTCGCTAATTTCTTCAGTATGAAATCAACATGATGATTCCAATTGAGTTGGGAATCAATAAAAACTCCTAAAAATTTTTTATAGTTTACCTGTTCAATACTTTTAATCTCAGACCTAACCAATACACTACAATCAGTTTCCTGAATTGTAAAGAGAATGGTGTTGGTTTTAAGATTATTTAGAATCAAGCCATTTTTAAAGCAATAATTTTGCATGTTGCATACAGCATCATTTGCTCTTACTGACAATGTTTCACATTCCGAACCACTGACAGTAAAAGATGTGTCATCAGCAAATTATATAGAGCACTGTGGATGATTAATTTTTGAAAGGTCATTAACAAATAAAATAAATAGTGTAGGCCCCAAAACACTACCTTGGGGCACACCTGTAACAACGTTTCGAGATTCAGAAACAAATGACCCAGTCTTTTCGACTTGACGCCCGTGTCAAGTCGAAAAGAACACTAAGTGATTTTTCACCGTTGTCGAAGTTTGATAATACATGATTATGTAGAGAAAGGATGGCATCCTGGGTTGACAAGCCTACTTGAAACCCATATTGGTTGTCAGATACGATATTGTATTTATTTAAAAAGGACACAAGTCTGTTTTGATATGATTTGTCAAATATTTTCGAAAATGGAGATAGTAAAGCAATACCTCTATAGTTCGACATTACATGCTTATCGCTTTTTTTATGGACTGGGACGACCATTGCTTGCTTAAGCCGAGAAGGCCCTTTCGTATCACAGACATTTGGTAAGATATAGTTGCATTCATGACTAATGAAGAAAAAACAAAGAAAGGTATAAGGCTTAGGAAACTTCTATAAGAATCTCAACAACTTTCAATACCAACAGCAAAAATTATTGAGCTAACTTTCACTATTGATTGCAGACGACCCAATTCAACAAATTCCTTATTTCAGTGAAATTCTAATTACTTCTAAGAATTCAAAAATATTACAAAAACATTTGATGCAAAAATAAAAATAAAAGTCAAGTTTCACAGTTTTGATAGATTGGAAATATTCGTTTATAAATGAATGAGTCCAACTCTGGCAAAACAATGAATTTAATAGAACGATAATAGAACCTAGCAATTATTGCACTAACAACAGAACCAGATCTCACTGATCTCACATATATAAATAGACTAATAGATTAAATAGTTTCGGTTCAATTCTTATCAAATTAAAGCAATGTACGAATTCCCAGTATTCAACGTGTCCGAAGTTATTCAATTGTCTAATTGATATGAAAATATAAATACCATTCAAAAAGTTCAAATATGTAGCCGTTTCCCTCAAGAATTTTGTGGGAATGAAGTATTGAATAACAAAACAGTGGTTTAAAATTTGATTTCAATCTGTTTTTCCATTAATCAGTTGTCGCCCCCTGCGCACGACAACCCTCAGAAGTCGAAACTTGTGCGAGCTAAGGATTAACGAGGTCTAGCCTTCTAACGCGTGATTTCTAACACGGTTGGCTGATATGTTTTCAATTTTTAATTTTTTCAGAAATGAACCTTTCATTCCTAGGTACATTCTTCATTGGCTGTGACAAAATTATATGATTGGCAGCCTCATAAGCTTTCACCAAGTTTAGATTTATAGTAAAACACTTTTTTGTCGTTTATATTATTCGTAACAGCTCATACTTTTTTGAACAGCCAGTTCCTTTATTCGAAATGACAATTTGTTGAAGAAAAATGCTGAACTTCAGGAAATTTTCGAAAAATTTACTAAAATTTTCTAATTAGGGCTATAGTTGCATTTTCTGTTTTGAAAGTATATTCTGGAATTTTCCCCAATCTTCTATGTAATACACCGTGTTTCAAATTGTCTGTGTATCTAACCCTTGCTCTTTTTGTAGTAGTTTTTGTTGTAGTCTGATAAAATATTTCTTCATAGATATACAGGGTGGAGGATTCCATACGGCACGATCGATGTAAACCAAACCATGGGTTTTTTCGGGAATTTCTCCATTTCATTATATGTATATTGATTAATGCTGCAGAGCAAATTTATTTTGAAGTCTACAGGGTGGAACATAAAAGGACACATTAAAGTTGTGTTTTTTAAATGGAACACCCTGTATTTCACCACACCTTTGAATAGTTCAGGAAAGAAAGAAGAAAGAAGATTGAATTGAAGGTACTATGTACCTTACTATAACCGTTCTCGAGTTATTGGTTTTTTATGTAAATGCTAGGTACAGTTGGAAACTAAGTAACAGCGAAATGTATAGAAATCATCTCTTCGAATTCTGACCATGCATAAAAAAGGAGATTTTGGGCTATTGATTTCGATAAAACCCATTTCTCAATATTATACGGAATGTTCAAAAATCATTGTCACTTTTTTATAATTTCGGACAAAGATAACTCTGTCATGGTCTGAACAAATTGAAGTTCATTGAATTTCATTTAATTTCGGGGTTCCCCACATCTAACCTGAATAATTTTTCAGATATTGGCTTTTTTAAATAGTAGTTCTTATTTCAATGCATTCTTTGAATCAAGATAGCTTTGAAATTACATTTATTTGATTTGCTCACAGAATTCTCATTGACAGTTGTTATACGTCATCGAAAATATTTACTGTTCACTGAAATGAAGTTATCATTTACATTCATATTCTGACAGTAGTTCATTAGTTCAGTTAAATTTGTGTTTTGGGTTGAAAATTGAAGTAATGAAAGAAAGTTTGGTTATGGTAAGTGTGAGTGGGTCATCATAAACATACTGCAAGACAAAACTGTCAGGGACTGTTTAAAAAATCCAACAATATTGGGGGACAGTGCAACATAAAGAATTCGAACGAGTAAAGCCCATGAGGAATGAAGGAATATCTGTTATAAATAGGCCTCTTTCAGATGAATTTCACTAGTTCGGACTTCCATTGTCTACTATATGAAATGATTTGAAATCCCTGAAACAATTGAAAAAAGAAGAATTAAAAATGAATAGCTGAAAATAACAATTATATTAAGCAAAATAAACCTGAAACGAAATAATAGTGAAGTAAAATACAAGTAAAATAGAACAATTGAACAAAAAAAAAAGAAATGAAAAAAGAAAATAAAAATAAAAAGTTGAGAGATTTCAAGTCACGTTAGTTCACGACGTTTCGATTGTTAGTATCTACAATCGTCTTCGGGTGATGACTGGACTGATTCCTCCGAGAGATGACTATTTATAGGTCGTTCCAGTACTTTCACTTATCCCCGCTTTCCATTTTCTGCTTCACTGGTTCCGTGGGAGATGACCGTTTGGCGGGAGTTGACCATTTTATTTTTCGCTTGATGATGTGTTTCCATATGTTGCGTATTTCTACGCTGGCTTGGCTGTAAGCGGCTTCTTTGAATTTTCTCCTAAACCAATGTTCCTCTCTGTGCAAGATCTCAGCTTGGGACCACTCGATGTTGGGTTGATGGGTCCAAACATGGTCTGCTATTCCTGATTTGCTGGTTCAGATACTGTCCCGTATGAGTGGGTTTTCGGTATACGGGACAGTATCTGAACCACGAATCCAACCACCATCAATCAACTAAAAGAGGAATCATCAAGACTCTATTAGACCGTGCTTTCGGGCTCTGTAACACGAAGGTAGGTCTCGAGAAGGAACTAGACATCATCAAAAATGATCTTCAACAAAATGGCTACTCCAAAACGATGGTAGAAAAGACCTTGGCTGAAAGACAGCAGGAGCCTCACAAGGAAGAGAAACCGTCACAACCAGTGCTTGCACTTCCCTACATCAGAGGATTATCGGAGAGGATAAGAAGAATTGGTTCCAAGTACAACATCAGAACCTGCTTCAGATGCAGTGACACTATCCGTAGCAGCCTCACGAAAACCAGGCCACCAAACGCGGACTGCGATTCCAAGAATTGCATTTACCGGATACCCTGTGAGTGCGGAAAATCCTATATTGGTGAAACTAAGAGGCCATTGAATGTTCGCATTGACGAGCAGAAGAAACACATACAGCGAGGGGAAACCAGCAAATCAGGAATAGCAGACCATGTTTGGACCCATCAACACAACATCGAGTGGTCCCAAGCTGGGATCTTGCACAGAGAGGAACATTGGTTTAGGAGAAAATTCAAGGAAGCCGCTTACATGTTGTCCAACAACGTATTCAGCCAAGCCAGCGTAGAAATACGCAACATATGGAAACCCATCATCAAGCGAAAAATGGCCAACTCCCGCCAAACGGTCATCTCCCATGGAACCAGTGAAGCGGAAAATGGAAAACGGGGATAAGTGAAAGTACTCGAACGACCTATAAATAGTCATCTCTCGGAGCAATCAGTCCAGTCATCACCCAAAGACGATTGTAGATACTAACAATCGAAACGTCGTGAACTAACGTGACTTGGAATCTCTCCACTTTTTATTTTTATTTTCTTTTTTCATTGTATTGAAAAATACTTGTATTTTATTTCACTATTATCTCATTTCAGGTTTGTTTTGCTTAATATAATTGTTATTTTCAGCTATTCATTTTTAATTTTTCTTTTTTAGTTGTTTCATGGATTTCAAATCATTTTATATAGTAGACAATGGAAGTCCGAACTATTGAAACTCATTATGAAACATTGTTGATCACCTTCAAACAAACGCACATAGTTCTTGTTGAGCGACAGCTCGTTGTGCAATATTTACTACCATATTGATCGTGTCTACAGTTTGTTTTCCTTTTCGAAATCCAAACTGCTGATCTGACTACGGTACGTATTAGTTCTTCATTGAGTCGTGTAAGCAGGAGTTGCTCATATAGTTTACTTTCTGAATCAAGTGAGCATATTGGTCTAAATGACGAAGGATTATCTAGGGGTTTGTTGCCTTTCCTCAAAAGCACAAGCTTAGCTTTCTTCCATTCAATTGGAAAGTTTCCTTGCTTTGCTAGCTCATTGTAGAAAGATGGGGTATCATGCGGGTTTTGTAGGGCCACTGCTTTAATTATTTCTGGCGGGATATTTGATGGCCCAGGAGCCTTGTTGGTTTTCAGTTTCATGGAAGCATTAGGCAGTTCTTCCTTCGTAAAATTAATGAAACTCTCGTCTTTAGCACAGGTGAAACGGAATTTCTCATGGATGGAAAACAAGTGGTCTGTTACTTTCTTTATCTTATCAATATTCAAATTTAGTTTGGGAGGAAATCCCAGCATACCCTTCATCGCTATCTTATACCCATCGCCCCAAATGTCTCTATCTACTTCTTCACATAGTTTTTTCCAGCAGTCCCTTTTTGATTTTTTGATGGCATTCCTTAGTGGTGTTCTTTTGCTTTCCATATAATGATATCAATGAATTTAGTTTTCCATGAGCGTTAATCTCCTAACGTTTCTTGTATATTCTCTTCATTTCTGATGGCACTGTTTCCGTAGTAGTGCAATATCATTGTTCCACCAGTAATTTGGTTTCCTCAGACTACCACTCTTCTTTTTCGGCATCAACTTGTCTTTTTTTTATCGAAGGAGGAGAAGAAATCTTCATAGACTCTGTGCCAGATTCCTATCGACTAAAACCCCTCTCCCGTTGCTCAGCAATACATATCGGAAACCGCTCCCACATTACTTCGATACGTTTGCCCTAGGCAGTGTTTGAGTGAAACACTAAAAGTAAATTTAAAAACTATAGGACTTTTCATCATATTTTCGGCATTGAATATTGTGTTTGTTTCACGTGCATACAGAATTCTCGCATTTTCCCATCTTCTACTGACAAAAAGTGTGTGTTCTACGTCGTCGTCCGCATTGCAGTAAAGGCAATCTGGAGGCAATCTCTTCTACGGTTATACCTATAGGTACCTACGGAAACAACCGTGCCCCGACAGTGCCTGGGTGAGGTGATAGTCCACCTCTCCGTAGGTTCGATTCAACCAACTCTCAATCAACTCCATCAAATTTTCTCTAGCGATTCCCTTTGAGATGCCTGCATATTTCTCTTTTCTCTCGATGACTTGGAGCTCTATTGGTGGAATTCCAGTCTGGGACTGGGACGGGGAGTGTACTACTCCAGACAAAGTCTTTCTCTTGGAAGACCTTGGAAAACCAACATTGGGCATCAGATTGGCCAGCGCAAAAACTGTTCTTTCTGCCTTGAGGATACTTTGAAGCACGTGTTCTGCAAAGGTAGAGCTTCGTTTCAAGCCATACCCCAAGATAGTTATCAGCTTTGCTCAGTACTATCTCTGGGCCTTGCAGATCAAAAGTTATTGGTGCCAGTTTTCTCCTTTTAGTGAGCAATGCTGCTTCGGTTTTTTTTTCAGCTAAACTGAGAAGTCTACTTTCCATACAGTCTGCCACTAGCAACAGTGCTCTGTTTGCAGTGTTTATTAAAAGTTCTTCGTTTTTTTCTATCTATCTATTTATCTATACTAGTAACCACAAACATTCAACCGAATCCTACAAAAGAGACGAATATATTTGAAAATGCGACAATCCAACCCTGTAAGAACAAATTATATTCATTAATTCACTTACCGATCATCAAATGTTTAGTTGAGTGATAAGTGTATATGAGTAGAATAATAAATATGCTTTGATAACAGCAATAAACCACAGTCAGTCGTATTGAATTATTCCAACCATGGCTATGCGTGACCAAATTGTCTGTTGGGTTGGGAAATCTGTAGCCGAAGAAAACTTGAAGAACTATTCAATCGACATAACCGGAGGTACTGAGAATGATCAAGGCTACATGAGCGACATAGTGTTCGTGGAAACTAAGGGCACTACTAAGGACAACGAGCCAACAAGTTTGCATTTGGTGGTGAAGCATGCCAAAAACAACAACCACCTAAGGAAAGCCATGCCGATAGACGAGATATTCGAAAATGAAATATACATGTACCAAACGGTTTTTCCCGCTTTCTTGAAGTTCCAACGCGCCAAAAAGGCCACGGAGCTGTTCGACTGTACTCCCAGATGCCTCTACTCCTCCTCTTCTGGAAGTATGGAAGTCTTAGTTTTGGAAAACCTGAGAATGAAGGGGTACCAGCAATACGACAGG
Source organism: Leptinotarsa decemlineata (assembly GCF_000500325.1). Classification (NCBI taxonomy): domain Eukaryota; kingdom Metazoa; phylum Arthropoda; class Insecta; order Coleoptera; family Chrysomelidae; genus Leptinotarsa; species Leptinotarsa decemlineata. The sequence continues at coordinate 178,657 of NW_019289695.1, forward strand.
AAAAAACCCATGAATCTAGCGCATTGCAAGGCCGTTCTACAACGATATGGAATATTACACGCGGTTTCTTTTGCGCTGAGACAGCAAGACGCCAAAACCTTTGATGATTTGGTATCGAAACTAGGAGATCCAAATTCAACATTATTCAAATCTTCTAACATCGGCAAAGTTTACGATGATTCGTTTGTACTTGCCTTGGAAATGTTCGAGAAGAATGGCGATTCGGATATACACGAAAAACTCAGGAAACTATTGGGGAAAGGATGTAGTACAATGGTGGAGGAAGTACTCAGAGCGATGTATATTGAACCTCAATCTGTTATATCGCATGGGGATTGCTGGTGTAATAATTTTCTATTCAAATATGAGGTGAGTACTGTTGTTGTCTTAACGCTTTCATTCGCAAATATGGATCTCAACGAATACGTAAATCAGGCAATTTTCGGGAATCTTCTGGACTAGCCTTGTTTCTGATATTTCTTTTTGAATTGCGTGTTTCATTATAATTGAAATACGAAGCGAGGATTTTAATTGTATATACCGGGTGTCCCACATTTTATGTGACAGGCAATATCTGGTTTGTTGAAGGAGATACACAAAAATGTTTCATACAAAAGTTTTAGTAGTTCACGAGAGCTATATTTTGATAAATATACAGGGTTTTTGGTGTAGGTGCTACAGACCAAAATTCCATTTTTTAAAATAGAACGCCCTGTATATCATTACATATTCAGATGCTACGTTGAATTCTGATATTATTTCATGTTTGGTTTTTGAAATTCGGTTACGGCGTTGTTGAGTTATTGCACTTTTCCTTAAATATAAAGTTTCAAAAAACTTATTTACTCGTACACGAATCCAGTCTATATCTTTTATTAAATTGAACTAGACTACTACTGAATACAAACCATTATTCTCACCTCTACGATACGATATCGATATCAGTTGAATATAATATTGAAATTCTTGAGAATGTGACTAACTTGAGGGTGAATTGCTTTATATTGCACAATTTCATCAAGTAGCTTATGCTTGTTGATGCCATAGTAACAAATGTTGTTGAATTGTATCTACTTGTCAGTTCGATTCAGTGATTCTTTGCAAAACAGTAACTGTGTTCTTTGTGCGAAAACTCCAGTATGCCTTTCGCGTTTAGTCCAAGTGATTGCATTGATATGTTATTAATTTTTGGGGAATGTCAGAAAAACTGCCGTCAAGCACAACGTCTATACCAAGAACGTTTTTCAGACAGACCCATTCGACCCATTCCGTCACGAAAGACTTTTTCGAGAGTTGTAGAAAAATTGCGAACTGGTTCATTTCCTTCTACTATAAAGCATCGTCATCATACGAGATCTGTTAGAACTGAAGATTTAGAGATCAATGTGTTGGCTTATATTATTATTCATCCACAAGTTTCTATCCGTACTGTTGCAGAAGAAGTCGGTGTGAGTAAATGTTATATACAGAGAATTCTGAAAGAAAATAAATACCACCCATTCAAAATTCAGTTGATACAAGGTTTGAAACCCACGGACTTTGAACGACGACTTGAATTCATTGCTTGTATTCAGGTAATATTACATGAAAGTCCTAACATATTCAGTCAAATTTTGTGGAGCGATGAATCGCGATTCCACAATAATGGAGTTGTGAATCGACATAACAGTCACTATTGGTCTCAAGAAAATCCCCACTGGGTCCGCGAAAGTAATTTTCAAACTACTTGGGGTATTAATGTATGGTGTGGGTTGTTCAATGGCCGCATCATAGGACCTTACTTTTTCAATGAAAATCTCAATGGATTGCGATATTTACATTTTCTAGAGAATGATTTGATCCAGTTGATGGAAGATATTCCCATAGCAGAACGACAAGGAATTTGGTGGCAACAAGATGGTGCTCCTCCTCACAATTCACAGATTGTTACTGAATATCTGGATAGAACGTACCCAAATAGATGGATTGGTAATAAGGGTCCAATTCGGTGGCCGGCTCGTACCCCAGATTTATCTCCGCTTGATTTTTTCCTATGGGGTTATTTAAAAGATATTGTTTTCACTACTCCCCCTTTGAATGTGGATGATCTGAAAATGAAAATTCGACTAGCGTGCAGTGATATTACGCCTGATATTATAAGAGCGACTTGTACGAGAGAAGTGATTCGACGTTTCGAAGCCTGTATAATATCTAATGGGCATCACTTTGAACAAGTGTGCTGTTTTCAGCAAAGCAATATATTGGATTCTTGTTTCTTTCCAATGAGTTGTTGAAACTTTTACTAGCGTTGATGGTAAAAGTAGTTGAGAGATATCCATCGATGGCCACTTGCAGAGAACGTTCTTTTGGGAAGCTGGAGAGCCATACACAAAAATTATCGGACAAGTCATAGCATTGAAGTTTGGCCAGCAAACCCTCATACCATACACGGTCAAAGGTCTTAGAAATATCAAGCGCAACAGCTCTTGATTCTCCATGTTTCTCAATTGCGTTATTCCAAATATGGGTGACGTACGATAGAGAGTCGCCTGTTGATCTTTGTTTCCGAAAGCCATATTGATGATCGCTCAAGGAGTTGAAGCCTCCCAAATATTCAAGAATATGATGATTTACGGCTTTCTCCATGATTTTTGATATCACTGATAGCAAAACAACTGGTCTATAAATATTACTGGAGTTTTTTCCCAGCACCATACCGATACTTTAACATTTCGACACGTGTTTCGATCACGAGATCACGACACGTGTCGAGGTGTTAAAATAACGGTTTGGTGTTGAAGATGATCACTTGGTGATCAAAACACATGTCGAGGTGTTGAAATAACGGTTTAGTGTTGGTTGAAAAATCTGCAAAATATTGGTCCGAGTTTTATTTGCGCACTTTTTGAATACGATGACGGGCACTTCATCATGACCAGACGCCTTGTTGATATTGAGCTGTTTCAAAATTCACCTGACTAGACGTTGGCGTTGTCGAAAAGTAATTACCGACATTGTGGATTCTAGTGTGGAAATAGTGGGTGATGCCTTTCCCAGAGAATCAACTGTGGAGTGGGACGCAAATTATTCAACTAGTAGATTTGCTTTTTCTATGGCTTAAACATAAGAATAATTTCAACCGTAAGAGAGAGAGCTTGAACATCAACAAGACATGGATACTGGCACTTCATTGAAGGAATATTCTTCCAATAATTGGAGAAAAGTTCGGACCAATTAGGTAGAAGAGCAGTCGGCGTTACGACTCGTAGTCCCATTATAAGTATAAAACTACCAGGACATTTTTGTTTGCGCATTGCAGCAAGGTAGATCACTTTGACTGTTGCCACATCGCTTTTGATAATGTATGCCGCTGTAGCAGACGAAACGTAAAGTGTTAAAACCTGCAGACCACGGCTAATAAACCCGGAAACTTTGGATAATTTTTACAGACTCAATTGGTTGCTACTTTTGAGAAATATATCACCCGATTTTTGTATTTTTGTTGGGTATTCACCTGAGTAATGATTCTCCTTTGATTTTCAGGGAGGTGATTGTAACATCCCTTCGGGTGTATCAATTCTAGATTGGCAGTTTTCATCCCTGAGATCTCCAGTTTTTGATCTCTCGTACTTCATATATGCTGTTTGTTCCAAAACGGAACTGGAATCCTTCGAAGAGTTACTGCAAGTCTACTACAAATCCTTCGCTGCTCATTTGACTGACTTGGGAAGTGACCCAGAAGAAGTATTCCCATATGCTGACTTGAAGATACACTGGAAAAAATACTCCCTGTATGGATTCATACACATGATACCGGCACTTAGAGTTATTCTTTGTGACAAGGATAAAGCTCCTTCCCTCAACGACTGTGAAGAGGGCGCAGAGTTCGGGGATGTTTTCAAACTAGGATTATTGGGAGGGGAAGCTTTGGTGTATGATAGGTTGAAAGCAGTTGTTTCACATTATTTTGAGTTTCAAGAAAAAAATATTTGAGAAATGTACAGGAGGATAGGCTTTTCATTCAATGAATAGTTACATAAGATATTCTAAAGATGAGGTTTCAATCTAAATGGTATTTGTACACCTACGATCGCAAATATTGCAGATGTCGAAGGATTCGCTACTTTTCTCATTGAAAATTGATATGAAGAATTGTGATTTGAGGTTTTTCAGTTCAAAGAATGGATATTTTCATTAGCATCATTTTGAGTATATTTTTGTATTCACTGAATCTCCCATTTTGAGAATATAACGACTCTAGACCTAACGAAGGCATTTATTTATTTGTATCCAAACAGACCTAATGGTCTAATAACATGGATAAATATACAAATATATAATATTACAAATAATTTATATCAATGTACAAGACATACACATGAAAAAAAAAGTAAAAGTAAAACTGAACTTAACACTATGAAAAGATTTGGAAAAGCTGAATAAAAGCTAAATATGTATTTTATGTGGCCACCACATAAAATTTCACAATCACAACTTTAGTCCCAATAGAAATTCCAAATATTACATAAAATAGATAATAAAAATTTCCTTAGACTTCACTTGTTTGAAGAGTTAGAGATTTCTAAAGAACTTTCCAATAATGATCATTGTTTGAATACTCAAGTAAACTCAAACAGAGATTTCCTTCCCCTTCATAAAAGGATTATGAATTATTAATAAATCACATTTTACTAATACAATTTATTCAATATTTTTCCTCTACATAATTAATCAAATCCATAATGGATCACTCCTCAAGTTGGTACCATTATTTTAACATGACTCTTGACACATTCTGTCTCAAGTTGTCCTTCTTCATATGATACTTTGACTGAACCAAATGGCCCCAATCCAAAAATGTATTTTCTTGGCTATAAGCGTATTTTGTTTTATATAAGTGAAATATTACAAATGTGCAATGTACTTAATTTGATACTTCCTGTTGCCTGACAAGTGAGTAATCTTAAACAATTTTTCCAAATTTCTTAACCTTAAAGATTATTAAAAAAAATTTTACAACTTCAATTTTCACTAAACTTCCTTTTCAATTAAATCACTTACTTTCAGGTGAGCACTGATGATGACGAAAGTCGAAAGCGCTTTGCAAGAATTTTAAAAATTATACACTTCAATACAAAAAACCTCTTCGATTCATTAACACTATGATTTTTACAATATTAGTTTTAATTCAACAAATAAAAAAAATTATTTGAGTAGGTAGTAATTATAATCAGTTAGCATTATGATGATAAATTAATAATTTGTTTGATTATAATGTTTCTAAATATATTTTGAGTTATTGACCAATCTAGAATAATGAGTGTGTTATAATAATTTGCTAGTCGACACATGATTGCAATAGGTACTCTAGTAGTTCTATGTAAAGCAGGGATATTAAATAATAATAATAATAATAAATGCTTTTATTGAAAGGTTACTCAGTACAAGGGATACTGATCTAACCTAACAAATGGCAGAATTCAACGTCTGCGCATGACGAATCAAGGCAGAAATTGCTCTTCCATCCAACCAGAAAAGAAGAGCGCATTCTCCTTGGAGGCACATTAAATCGTAGTGAAGAAAGTAATATTGGTGAATTAGTTTTATTATTAATAATTTTAAACTAAAACATCAATATGTTAAGTTCTCTTCGATCTTCTAAGGATAGAATTTTTGAATTCATGTCTAAGATGGGTAGTTCTAACTACATTATAATCGAGATATACATAATTATTTTTATAATATTCAATCGCGTGTGTGAGAAATTACATGTTTATTGTTTCCATAAGAAAAGTATCAAGTATCTTCTTAAAAGAAGCCTGATGTTAATCACTCTCCAATTCAGGAGCCTCTCAAAATTGGTGAACCATAACACTCCATGAAAACAGATACCAAAAACAAAGCTTTCGAAGACCAACAACAGACAGTGCTGTTCCAATCTACATTGAACCTCATCAGTGGGGTTGAGCTGAACTTTAAATTCAACTATCCTCAAAGAACAATCCTGAGTTGAAGTAAACATGGACTTCTCGAAGAAGCAATCTATGATATTGTTGGAAAACTCAACCTCATTCAAGATAAACAAAGCTATCCAGAAAGGTATAACTCTCTCCCATTCTCTGCAACTTCCACAGGGCCAATTCTAGAGCTCCTGGCATCCCAGGAATAACTTCCATCCAAAATTTTTCAAGGGAGACCCAAGGGAAATAGCACAAATCAATACTTTTGATCTCGTTTGAAAGTGGTTTAGTGGTGAGTTTAGTTCTGATTAACATTGTCTAATATGATTCTACTATGATTCGGAATCTATGAAAAAACAAATAAAATAGCAAAATAGCTAAAATATTCATTATATGAAGCAATAAAACGTAAAATGAAAATACAATGAAACGAATGAGATAATCTAGATACACAATATTTAAAATGAATTGAAAAATAAAAAAGATTCTAGACCAAGTTAATTCACGACGTTTCGATTGTTAGTATCCACAAACATCTTCGAGTGATGACTGGACTATTTCTCCGAGGGATGACTATCTATAGGTCAATAAAGAGCTTCCATCTAGTTCCTATTCCCTTTCTCCGCTTCACCGGTTTAGCAAGAGTTTCCGCTTGATTGGTGGTTTCCATAAGTTACGTTTCTCTACGCTAGCTTGGCTGAATACGTCGTTGGACACCATATAAGCAATGTCTTTGAACTTCCTCTTGAACCAGTGTTCCTATCTATGGATGATCTTGATGTTATGTTGAGGAGTCCAAATATCCTCTGCTATTCCAGATTTGCTGGTTATTCCTCGCTGTGTATTTTTTTGTGCTCGACAATGTAGACTTTCAATGGCCTCTTAGTTTCACCGATATAGTATTCATCACACTGATAGGGTATACGGTAAATGCAATTCTTCGAATTGCAGTCCGCGTTTGGTGGCTTGGTTTTTATCAGTTTGCTACGGATGACGTTTCCGGATCTGAAATAGGTTCTGGCGTTGTACTTGGACCCAATCCTTCATATCTTTTCTGGCCATCTTCTGATGTTGGAAAGTACAAGTACTGGTTGTGACGGCTTCTCTTCTTTGCGAGGCTCTTGCTGTCATCTAGCCAAAGTCTGTTCCATCAACACTTTGGACAAACTATTTCGCTGGAGATCTTTTTTGATGATGACTAGTTTCTTATTGATTCTTAATTTTTTTTTTTGGTAGATTGATAGTGGTTGGATTCGTGTTTTAGATCCTGTCCCGTATGAGAGGGTTTTTGGTACACATATGTTTCCCATTCAGGAAAGATCCTCTTCACCAATACGTCTAAGAATGGTAATTCGAAATGTATCACTTTCTCCATTGTGGAAGTGACGGAAGGTCTTACGCTTTTGATGTGCTTCAGAAACATGTCCACTTCTGTATTCCCATGGTTCCATATTATGAAGGTGTCGTCAACGTGATTCAACCAGACTCGGGACTTTCTGTGGGCTTCTTCAAACTATATAACTGGTGAAAATGGCTATCCCATTGGCAATTCCACATCTTGCGTAAAGAATTTGTTCTTCAGTTGGAAATACCACGTACACAGCATCTTAGTAACTCCACGATCACTTCTATAGTTGAGTTATTCTAGGTCCTAGCTTCCTCTATATGATTTGAAGAGCTTTTTCAACAGGAACGTTGGTGTAGAGTAGGTGTAGAGGCTCTGTGACTTCGATGGCCTCTATTGATTCGACAAAATGCCTTGAATTCTTCACAAGAGATGAAGTACGTTCGTTATTGGCTTCCTTGCAATCGATGAAGTTAAACTTGCCAATTTGAAGAATCAGGTTTGGATTTGAACCGAAACTAGAAGTTCTTGGAGTTTATCTATATCTAAGCAAGCAAAACAATTCACTCACACTCTTGAAACGTCAAGAACATATGTAGCTTCTGATGTGATGCATGATTTTATTGTTGCTTCAGACGTGGGTTCCGGAAACCTTTAAAATTCATCGTACTACTTTAAGTTCTGTTTTACTCTAGCTGTGAATTCTTTTTTGATGTCACAAGCAAATTGAAGTTCGAAATTTCAGATATCACTTGACCTCATAGTTGAATTATCGTGTGACATTTTTATGTCACGTACCAGTACTTACATACATATGTACTGACGTACACAGTTACTCATTGTTTTCAGAACATCACAAGTCCTTGTTTTTGCCTTCGAATTGTTAATCCACACAATACATATTATTAGCTTCAATCAACCTAATTAATACAGTTAATTAAGACACATCGCAAACATCAGACATTGTTAATGGATTATTATATTTATAAAAAGACAATGAAAACTCTTCTAGCCCTTGACATAATGAACAATTATTTCTCTCAGATACCTGAGTTTTTGACGAATGAAGTATGTGATACACTTGATCCTTTAGTGTTAAACAACACATTGGCATTGATAAAATATTTGTTCTATCAGATAAAACATTAGTGAAGTCACAGAGCAATGGAAGCAATTATTGATAATTATTGGAACAGTGATATTATTACCTGTAGGAGATGATATCAAGTCTGAGGATCATATCGTTGATTCCGGATCTACCAAAATTAACTCCGAAATAACGAAACAAGATTGAACATTGAACGAAAAATTGATTTCAAGTGAGATAATATCCCACAACAGTTCGTATTTTAAGGATGAAGCACCACTGATGCAATATATTTTTATTTTTTGGAGTAAAACAGATGTGGAAACAGGGGTCAATCAAAAAGGGATTCCATCCAACTTTACTTTTTTGACATCTACTCACAGCACGAGAAATTCTCATTTATTTTATTAAGAAAACCCCCCATTTGGTGTGGTGAAAATAAAAAGGAAAATAGTGTATGTTCCTGTGTTATTTATTCAAATATTTAAGTAATACACTATTACTCAGTCGTAACTTCTACTCTACAATGACAATCACAAAATAGTCATAATTTCAACGAGAGGGATATACTTGTTGATGGATTGACAGCAACTTATCGATATTTGGCTTCAGTTTTGTTAGCAATAACCGCGATCTTTCTGTTCTGTGATATTCAATCTGCTCTTTTTTTTTGAAAACTTCGTAACTAAAACTTTTTTTGGCAAGATATGACGAGAAAAAAGCTATCAAAGTTTTTCTGGCAATTCCCCAGTTCAGGATATTTTTCGTGTATTTCTGCCTGCAGCAAAAATGTTTATTCATCATCTTTTAAATTTCACCTTCAGCTCCTCAGTAGTGCTAGTTTCGAGTATGTATAACAAATATGCAGATGAGTACTTACTTTTTCCGACACTAGCAAACACTAACATCGATTCACTTTACTTTAGGTACTTTTCATTTCGAAATTCCGGAAACAAATTTATAACGTTCATCGTTGGTTTTTGTACTTATTTAATATTTATATTAGGTTTGGTTAGGTTAGGTTAGGTTAGGTTAGGTTAGGTTAGGTTAGGTTAGGTTGCACAAGCGTTGTGGACGGCGGCGCTTTGCAAGTCTCGACAGGTTGTACTGAATATGGAATTTGCAAATTTTCACATGAAGCAGTCGCTGAGGTTCTTAAAATATCATCTGCCTACATTGATAGGTTAAGTAAAGCCAACATTTTAGTTCTTCACTATCGAAACCAGATAAATTCTAATGGATCCCCGCTTACGAATTGTGAATCCTCATTTTTTGGCTACGCCAACGTAGACCCCCGTCGAGTTTCTCGTGGACCCCTTGGGGTCCATCTGGATCACTTTGGGAATCACTGGAGTACATGATACTTTATTGAGTGGAAAATGGATTGAAAGATTCAATTGCGTATATACCTACGGGGTTAAATATATATGAAAAATCGTCACTAAACTCAAAAAATATAGAAAATTTGTTGAAATTCAAGAAAGAGCTGAAAAAACTTTTTGACGATAAAATAGTTAAGGCTTTCGCCGCCAAGGTTTTCGATGTTTCCGGGTTTGAAGGCCGTGGCTTTTTGGAATTTCTTCATGACGTTTCGCTAGCGCGACTCACTAGCTTCCTCAGAGGTTTATACTAACTGAGTTGATATCTTAGAGTTAATACCATCGGAGATATTAACTCAGTATGTATAAACCTCTGAGGAAGCTAGCCAGCGAAACGTCAGGAAGAAATTCCAAAAATTCCCGGCCTTCAAACCCGGAAAATAGTGACACTGAAACTTCTTGATAGTAATAGTATATTATACAATCACCATGAGAACGAAGTGTATCATTTGGGTGGGAAAAAACTATTTCTCATGAGTTATATTGTATCTGAGTAATCTAGTCTTTTATTTTTCTGGAGACGCATGTAGGAAAGAAAAAAGGCAACAGTTTTTTATATTACATGCTAATTATTCCTAAGATCACAATAATTCTTTCTTTAGATCATTATTCTAATTGCTAACCCCACGAGTGGTATCAAATATGCAATAAAGCCATCAAGTGTAATCTTAACTGACGAACTGAAGACTAGTGGTTGGAACAAAGCTTTATCTTCTCTGTAAGTTGTCCAACCTATAACCCTCTCTTCGCGGTTTTTATTTTCCAGCCATTCCAGTAGAGGCTCAAAGTATTCCAGCATGGCGTCTGATGATATTTTGTCTGTTTCGCCTCTCGTGAGGGTCCTGATTACGTCTCTCCAGTGCTTTGACTTTCCAACTCTCAGAATGTCGCTGAAAATGAATATTGAAAAAAAAATTAAAAATATCGCTATTATCTCAATTCCGACTGGATATTCATCACAAATCATGCATATAAAATAGTTACATGGTGAGCACGTTGAAACGTGAGAACTCAGTAGCACTTGTGCTAACTAAGTTGAACTTCGCCTTCTGTTATGTCAGCAACTAGCTCTCTAAGTTATTTAAATATTTGTATGTAACTACAGCTGGGTCACAATAAAGACGATTATTATTATTATTATTATTATTATTAATATGTGAACAATTTTAGAAACGTTTAGTGAGTACCTACTTAGATATTCTTTACATCAGAAAAACTTCAGGAAAACCTTTTATCACATTATCAGTTCACCAGGGTTCGGTGATTACATGTGACGTCACAACTATCATGTGAAAAGTATTGGTGTTTTGAACGAAATGTGAATTTAACGATTTCAAAAGTTATAGTAATATTAGGAAAAATATGCATACTTTGGACGTTTTCCCAACTACAGTATGGTCTGGTGTCTGGATAGTTTATTACAAATCACACAGTTGGTTTGTGGCAGGGGCGTTATTTAAACCTAAGGTGGTCCACAAAAACACACAGAATAATTAGGCCAACATTTTACTTCCGAAAGGATATTGAAAACCACAAGCATGGTTTTCAAATTGAGAAGTTTACAGTTTAATGACACTATATAACATTGTGAAGGAAATCACCCAGACCGTCTGTAGTCAACAAATTGTGGAAATCCAATTTCTCTCGCTCATAAATAAACCGTCTATCATTCCAAAAAACCCACTGCCCCCACACACTAGAATTTCTATATTTTTCTCGGCGCACGTTTCATTAACCAAGATGACGTCATCAGGAAATGAACTATACACATAATAAAGACAATATATTATACAGCTGAATTATTCTTTTACTCCACATCGATGGAATGCGCGTCGTAAAGAAAATTCTGGTCTTCGAGTTTCCATCAAAACAGCGATCTTATGCGGAACGTAGTAGACTACTGGTTGACTATGAAACTCATAGCATTCTGAAAATGACGTTCGAAGTACACAATGAATTGCCATTGTTAGACGTATTGGTGAAGAGGACCGATACTAAGTGGGAAACATCTGTATACCGAAAACCCACTCACACGGGACAGTATCTGAACCACGAATCAAACCACCATCAATCGACAAAAAGAGGAATCATCAAAACTTTTTTAGACCGTGCCTTGGACTTTGTAATACGAAGGAGAGTCTCGAGAAGAAACAAGACATCATCAAAAATGATCTTCAACGAAATGTCTACTCCAAAGCGATGGTGGAACAGATATTGCCACCAAACGCGAACTGCGATTCCAAGAATTGCATTTACTGGATACCCTATGAGTGCAGAAAATCCTAAATCGGTTAAATTAAGAGGTCATTTATTGTCCGCATTGCCAAGCACCAGAAACACACACAGCAAGGAAAAACCAGCAAATCAGGAATAGCAGAGCATGTTTAGATCCATCAACATAACATCGAGTGGTTCCAAGCTGATATCATACACAAAGAGGAACATTGGTTTAAATGAAAATTCAAAGAAGCCGCATACATGTTGTCAAACAATGTATTTAGCCAAACTAGCATAGAGATACACAACATATGGAAACCCATCATCAAGCGAAAAATGGCCAACTCCCGCCAAAACGGCCATCTCCCACTAAACCAGTGAAGCGGAAAAAGAAAAGCAGAGATAGGTAAAAGTACTCAAATGACCTATAAATAGTCAGCTCTTGAAGGAATCAGTCCAGTCATCACCCGATGACGATTGTGGATACTAACAATCGAAACGTCGTGAACTAACTTGGCTTGTTTATTTTACTGTTTGTATCTTTATATCTTTTTGTATTTTTGTATCTTTATTTTTGTTCAATTTGTTTCATTTTTTACTTGTATTTCATTTCACTATTATTTCATTTCAGGTTTTTTTTGTTGCTTAATATAATTGTTATTTTCAGCTATTTGTTTATAATCTTCTTTGATTTTTTTATTCTTTTCTAGTTCTTTCAGGGATTCCAAATCATTTTATATAATATCAGACAATGGGAGTCCGAACTGATGTAATTCACGTTCGATTTGATGTCTCTATAGTTAACTACGACCTGATCTTCCAGATCTTCTGGGAGAACTAGAAACTGAAAGCACGAAGTGGTTGGTTCACAGATGAATACCTTCAAGTTATCATGCAGGTGTATACATTCGCAGACCCAGGATGCACATATCAATCTGCCTAGGGTTCTACGCGATCGTATTTATGGTGGACCTGCGGCATGGATATATATGTGGAGATATTGGCGAAAACCAATCAATGAAGATATTCTTGAATAGCCTATTGAATTGTCAAACAAACTCTTTTTAACGAAAATATTGGAAACATTGTCTCTGTTCCGGCTACAAAAACCTGTAAGGTATTGAGCTGCTGACTCTCTCTCTCTCTCTCTCAAAGGAAGGAGCTGCACTGCAAGCAGGCCACAACCTGCAGATTACATCGCTTCTAGTTTTGTTGAAGAAATACTCAATACCTGGACTAAGAAGAATTTCTGACAAATTCAACCAGGACACGCCTGTTGTAAGGCCATATATACAACCTTGAAGAATATTACCAAATAATTATTAGATTACGGAAGGAATTACCCACGTCATCCAACTGGCAACTCATTTTTCTCTGACCATCATATGAAGAGACTGCCGTCTCTGGTTGTATTTGTTTGGAAGATGATGAAGCAGCAAAGCGGATACTTTGTAAGGAATCAAGCTTGCACTGTTTTCCAGAGATTTCTTCATGGCTTTTGTACTGAAAGGTTATTCAGAAAATGAACCAACTAAATTGGAGTTGAATATTGGAGTTTGAATTGGTGTGATTTTCTGTAATTCCTCATAGGTTATATAGAGGGGTTTGAAAGACCCACCCATTTGGAAACTAACCTAACAACTTTGTGACCTGGAAATCCCAGCTCTGCTACATATTTTGATTGTAACAAGCCTACCTAATTACTAGTGAGAACAGTAGAAATACAAGGCTGAAGGTGTCTCAATTTTTGCACATAACCTCAAATTTGTTTTTGCATAAGAGTGTGTGTGTCAGAGCGAGAGGACGGATTTTCATAAGAGCGTGTGTGTAGAATCACCTTCAAACAAATGAGAGGGGTCGGTTTGTCATACGAGTGTGAGAAAGATGGAGATGGTATCGAGCTGATCCGTTTCAAAGATAACAAATGTTTGGCAGCGCAAACAGTTCGGTGTTGTCAGATGTAAAATAAAGCATTGTTTATGGGGGCGATGTGGCTTATAAGGCGTTACCGGTTTCTTGAAACTAAGCGTAGGAAAAATGACGTCGTCAACGGCGATGATTAGCAGGGTCTAATGTTTCAACGTGCGATCCGACATGTTAGAAGGGCAGTAAGAGCTGTTCAAGTTGGCGCTGTTGGAGCTGTTAAAATTAAGCGTAATAGCGACACAGTTGAATTATAAAAATAATGGTATAATAATAATGAAGGAAAAATCGGCTAGTTTAACGGGGTTCTATCGTTTTAGCGTGCGATCCAACATACCACAAGGACACTGAGCAGCATTTTCGTTAACCAAGTTAGCATCATCAGGAGAAGTTAATCAAGATGAATGTAACGGAAAAATTCTACAGGGTGCCTCAAAACAAATCGTTTGAGAAAAAAAACGGTAACGAAGGTCTAACGTTTCAACGTGTGATCCAACGTGTCAGAAAAACACTGAGCAGCATCTTCTTCAACCAAGTTCACATCATCAGGAGAAGTGGACCAAGAAGATTTTTTAATTTTGCTTAACTCTGACCTATTTAATCGGTGATCTAAATAAAAACTTTCAGTATCAACCGGAATGTCTTCGAAAGAGTATAAACGCAAATTAGAAGAATTCGAAGAGAAATTGTTCATTTTATTATAGATTCCCTAACTTACATCAGCACTCTTCCCGCTTCCCTCGATCTGTACACATCACAAGTATGCAGGGACCCACTGTGTCCACTTGCCTGGCACATCTGCTTGTAGATCTGGAACTCCAGAAGCAAAGCCACGTAGTACCTCAGATAGTGCATGTCAGCAGGAATATGCCGCTTGGAAGCTGCATCGAAATGGGCTTCAGATCTTGGTATGGGAGGAACGACTCCTTGGTACCTCAACCTCAAATCCCACCAGTCGGAATTCATTTTCGTTACGCCGTAGTCAAAGATCTGGTACCTCCACTGAAAATGGAAAAACAATTGTTCGTGATGTTCCCAACGGTTGAGTAGCTGGAATGCCGAGTTTTTTGATTTTTATGATGATTTTGTGGATAGAGAGAGTATTGATGTTTGGGAAATTAATCTTCTGTTAATCCTCAAGATGAGATTATACTCGTAAGTCATAGAGAAGTAATTGAATATCCATCTCAACTACTCAGTCGTTAGCTCATTGCGGTTGTTGATTTTTGGTAATTTAATGAAATAATGACGCATTTTAACAGAATATTCACGATATCGAAACAGAAGAGATACCTGTTCTACCAAATAGGCGAAAGGGGTATAGGCAACCTTCTTTAAAGCCATCAGCATTAGAAAATTGATGTTGGTCTCGTATTTGTCCGTATTATTGTTGAAAAGTCCAACTCTCCACAGATGTTTCGGGTTGAACACAGAAAGAACTATGGCGTTTGCAACCCCCTCGTGGAATCCTAGAAAAGTAAGGTAGTATATGAAGTGTTCATTGGACACGCGGCAAACTTTCAAGGACTTTCCTCTGGACTATACTAAGAATATTTTATCCTTTAGTGGTTTTCGAAATTTACAGCTACAGTTACAAATGGAGTTTCTCATTAACTGACAAACTTTTTCAAAGGTACCAGGGTCGTACCTCAATGAGTCAACCCAGGGGTTGTCTTCAATCTTCCATAATCTGCACTAGAGTAGAATAAACTATTGGTTCAATGCTTGGTAATCACAATTTAGTGCGCTAAATTTTTATTTCAGATAAATTTAATAAATTGACATATAAATGTATTCAATTTTTCAAGATTTCCACGTGTGCGCCACCTTCACCTAACTTTGACTGAAACACATTTTTTACTTCAGGACTATGCAAACCATACATTTCGAAGATGTATCAGCTGGCCGCCTGAAAATTCAGCTGAGGCTTGAAATGTATGGAATACTCTCAAAATAGTCCAGAAAATAACCTCTATACACTATGAATACATTATTGTCTGCACACTCAGTTAGTTACTGACTCACCTGGATTAGCCCCATCTCTGTATAGAAACGGTTGATCGGCGTAGTACAAGTAATACTCAATATGCGACATCTCATGGTGAATAGTTATGAGATTTTTCATGTCAACTTCTGTACATTGCTTGATCCTAAAAGCCAAATATGTACTATACTGTTATTAGATAGTATCGAGCAACAGCTTGTGTTGGAAAGCCAGACGAAACTTTCCACTGCTTTGAATCTCTTCTCACCTGAAATCTATATTGTTGCAAAAGTCCCACGCACTCGCAGAACATTGAACCTTCCTCCCGTTGGGGCGTTCCATCATCGAGTGCCTCCAAAATTCTGGGGGCATGGGTTTCAAACCCATCGAGGTGAAGAACTCCTCTGCCATCTGGAACATTCTGAAAAAAGTCGTTGGAATTGACACTGCCTCAGGTGAACTTGATTTTCTCTTCACAGTACCTCAAGGGAGTGAAGCCTTGCCTCAGTATTTCGTCGGTAACATCCATATTGGAAAACTGGGGATAGGGGAGTACTATATCAGCTATATTGATCCACTCTTGGGCCCATAAGTTCCCTAGAATATGAGCAGGCAGTGGACCGTCGGGCCTGACAACCTTATTCCCGTATTGCTTGATCAGCTGCCTTCTGACGTAAGTTAGTAATTGTTTGTACAATGGCTGCAGTTTGTGGAGGGATTGGGCCAGTTCGTTCTCGAAATTGAGGTCTTCGTAGATGTATCTCATTTCTTCACCCGCATCCAGAAAGCCTTAAAAATGTCATTGGTTATGGAGAAATGAAAATACTGGCTTTTGAAGTTATTTTAGTAAACTGTGAGCTAAACCACCAATTTTTCTTAGTCATAAGTTTGAGACGACATAATAAATATCACATATGAATATCTAATATGTCTAAAATGAGAGGCTTACACTCGTTGTATGGTATGTTGGAGAACATACTCTTTACATCGAATGAATATGGCGTGGTTTGGTTCCTTATGTTTTCTACTAAAGTCAGTAATTTTTTAATGCTGTGAGGGTGGAAGAAATTGGTAATATTTTTGAACAACTTGTTGACGTATTCCCAGTTCTCTTACCGGACTATTAAAATACGAAACTACCTTATCCTGAATTGAAGGGGTTATATTTTATGTGTTTTTATCAGGCTATATAGTTTAGGGCAAGAGGGGTTCATGTTGGTGATTCTCCGTTTCTCTGATCTCGTGAAAATGACTTTAGCATCTAAGAGGAAATTCTTCAGTTCATTTTGACTATTTTTTGTTGGGTCTTCCTTGATGACAGTAAGGTTTTCATTTCAAATGACTGACTCAATTTTCTGAACATATTTTTCTCGTTCAAGGATAACGATGGCATACGATTTATCAGCTTTCGTGAAAACAAGATCATTATTTCTTATTTTTTGTTGTATAGTTTTTATTATGCCTGTTTCCCTACTGTTTGATGAAGAGAATGGATGGTTCTGAATTACTTCAATTATTTATCTTGTATGCCCCTATATCTCTATTATCTGTCTGTTTCAATGCAATAGCTGTATCTGTTATAAACGTATCCAAACTATTTTTATTAATTATTGTTGGTGTATATTTTGGCCCCTTGGACATTGTTGGAATTTCCTCTTTGTTAAATTCTACCTTGATCAAGTTAATGATTCTTTCGCTGAACTGGATATCTGGTTCGACTGATTCGCTGTGCATGATATGTTGTTGTTTCTGTTTTAGTTCCTTAAGTTTCTTGAGTTGAGTTTGGTACTTCCGGTATATGAAATCACTAATTGTAGACCTAACTTGGACATGACAAATGTCCAATTTTATCTGGTGGAGTTGAAAAGTAAGTTCAGAGTGTAGTACCTTCAAGTAAAGTGGCAGGATACCCCTTTTTGAGAACAGTGTCCTACACTCTTCCTTTAGAAAGATCACTTCGTGCCTTCATTATCGCTTTTTCCGCTGCTGGTAACCAGGACAAAAACACCAGCATTACAAACTCAATTATTTAGAATCCTTGGAAATTCACAAGCATAAACATTGCGGGTGCAAAATGTTAAATGATCAAATCGATTTACTTTATTCACCGGTTTTTAAATTGGCACATCCGCATTGTGAACTGTAAATTCAGGTACTCAATCAAGCCAAGTCCCTCTATTCGTATCTACAGAGGTTGTATATAAGGCTAATGTAATGAATCATTGTTAGTTCATTGTATAAGTTTGAAAATGTCCGTATAGTTACAAATACGATTGGTATAAAGAACATAGAAAGTTTTATTCCCCATTTTTAATTATTATTTTTTGTTATTTTCAATTATTTTCAATTTTCATTTCAAAGACTTTAACACTCGAACTAGAAATTTGTTTAGGTTTATACCGTTCTTCCTAGCGGCCTGATTTGCCAGATCGACATATCGCATAAACTTATTCTTCATCGGAGGTCCGATTTTGTCGTGCCATTCCCTCCATATATAAGCCAATTCCTTAGGATTTCTGGATCTTGCCATGATCATCTGAACATCATCAGCGTCTAAATCACAATAACTTACTTCATTGGTGGCTACCTTTGGTGCGTACGAGCAAATTTTGATATTTGCATAAATATCTTTCATCTCGGATATCAAATGGTATATCTGAAAAAAAAAACGATAGAAAAACCATAGAAAATGGAGTTCAAGAGTGAGTTGCATGTCGAAAATATTTCTCAAGAACTATATTAATAAAATTTCAGCAGGATATTTCGAAATTCATGAGATGATGTTTCAAAGAGGATGCGAATATACAAAATATATCCTTTGGATGTTCGCTGAATATTCAAAGAATGTATTTTTTTGCACTGTCAATGATTTGAATCATACAAAATCATAGGAAAATTTGAAATTTGTTTCGAATGATTTTTGACGAATTTTCGAATGAAATATACTTTCAATGTTCCTCTAATATTCTTCAAATTATAATATATATAAATTACGTGTCACGTTGTTTGTCCGCGATGGACTCCTAAACTACTTAACCGATTTTGATAAAATGTGCACAACGTGTGCAGTTTGATCCAACTTGAAAGATAGGATAGCTTACATCCTAATTTATAGTCGCAATATTGTTTTATTGGAAATCATTTGTCTATTATTCGACATTCACAATTATCTGTTAACTTCAAACGATTTTAACAGATGGCGATATCTATTGACTGGATTGAGCAAGTAATCAATAGATGACGCTGCTATGTTAAACCTACAAACGTCTCATAGAAGCTACAATTCAATAGTATAACCACCACGTGTTGTTGAGGCTGAAGTATAAGTTAAATTTATTTTGTAGTAAACGAAATACCGTAAAATTCACTAGTTTTTACTTTTTAAATTTTTGGTGTTAGCATAGCCGGCCACCATCGGAAACATCACCGGAAATATTCTTGAAGCAACCATTTTAGCTGGGAAGTTTAAACGAAAAGTGGTTCTGTTGCCACGTATTCCAATGATACCGTCAGATTCTACCATACCCTTCAGAAGGCTACAGTTTCCAATTCGTTTAGCTTTTGCCATATCTATAAATAAGTCTCAAGGTCAAACAAAGTCCACTTTTGGTTTAGATTTGGAAAATCCATGTTTTTCTTCGATTCTATTTGTATTAGCTAAAGACAGGCTAACCAAAAATATTCTGCATCGATTAGTGCTGAATTGAATTGAACTTAAAAGTATTTATAATTCAAAATAATGAATATTATTGTTGAAGATTTAAGACTATCTGCCCTGTCTACCTCATTCATAAGTTTAGGTGTCATATGTTATTTACTAACAACTTTGTAATATACTCATTTGTTACAAAATTGAATAAATATGATAATACATTTTGAAATTGATTTAAAATGAATTCTTTTCTATTGATTTTTGCTTAATATGAACTGTACGAAAATTTTAATCAATCGTGTTCTAATCCGAATCCAGTGGATTTTCATACCAGCTTTAACGTTTCCGTCTTCGTTCGTAAATAATAATTTCATTGTACTAAGAGTGGTTACGGTAGTAGAAAATCTGTCATGGAGGTCGCCATATTTTTTTACAATTGGCATCTATTTAAAAAAGCATGGTGGTCCCCGTGACTGATGTTCTCCTACCGTTCCTCTTAAATAGTTTACTACAGTGTAATATAACAAAAACCTCAGCCACTGCAACGCGTGGCCGGGTCTGCTAGTATATTTTATATTTCTCTTCAATGTAAATTTTCAAAATTACAACATTCTGGATATCCTCTCCTTCATCATATCATATCATATCTCATTCTAATGTTTCGATTTTCTCAGTATATTTTTCAGAAACTCATAGCTCGAGTGGTTTTTCGGTGGTTCAAAACGTATTGGAAAGGTTGGCGAAAACCCACCAAAAAAAAAAGACTATGATTAGTGTATGGTGGTCAGCGGCTGGTGTGATTCACTATAACTATCTGAAACCGGGACAAACCATCACTGCAGGGTTCTCTTGTGAGGAAATCGACCACCAAAAAGCAGCAGCCGGCACTGTTCAACATAACAGGACCGATCCTGCTCGACGACAACGTCCGTCCGCACGTTTCACGAATGACCGTCCGAATTGAGCGTTGAAGTTCTGCTTCACCAACCATACTCTCCAAATCTCTCACCAACCGACTACCATCTTTTCGAGTATAGTTTATTGTAGACTCATGAAAAAGGAAAAAACCTAATATCATTATGTATATGAAAATCTAGAAACGGTTACTTAGAATGAGTTTTATAGATGTTTCAAATATCTTTTCACACGGAATTTGAATATGTGACATATCATTCTTCGATGATATCTCAATGAAAATATGTTATTAAAGTTAATGAAATGATTCCGTATGAACTGAAACGATTTTTAACTGACCTCGTTGTACTTCTCATCGGACAAACTAGCCCTGGTATCAACGGTCAATAACTTCAATTGTCGTCTGACCACAGGATCTGGTATCGCAGCCCAGTCGAAGATGGATGCTTTCTTCCAAGTCAGTTTGTCAAATTTTGCCTTCAGCGTTTGTTCTTCAACCATCTTCCTCTTGAGAAGATCCGTCATGTTGGTGGAATACTGCCACTGAGCGGCATTTACCCTGAAGCACATTTCAGAAGCTTCTGAGTCGTATTCTCTGAGGAACTGAATAGCTTCATTCACATTCGTGTTACCTGCCTGAAATGTGAGAAGATGTAATTATGCAGAGTGAAAATTCTGTTGAAAACTCCTGAAAACAAGCATTATGAGCACATCAAGTTATCAAGTTTGGTACTGAATAGGATGATCAACGCTTGGTTCAAGCGGCAAAAACAATTTCCGAGTCTTTTTTTTCTTTGTCTTTCGAAAACTCAACTTTGAATCTCATTGTACTATTTTCCTGGACCGTTTCCCTTTTATGTAATCCCAAGTGGGTTAAGTTGATGAATAGAAATAAATGATTGAGAATTAGAAGCTGAATGCTCTTAGACTGAATAATTTAGGAGGGTGCCTGGTTTTTGAACTATTTTTACATCCAATATTGACGGATAAAACATTGAAAAGTTGGGAAGTTCAGTGTTTTTAACTAACGTTCATCAGTAAATTTATTTATTTGTTTATTTATTTATTTACACCCAGGTTACACCCAATTACAGAACAGGGATATGAGTCAAATCACAATACTGTAACAAATTAAAGAATTAACTGTCTTAAACAAATTTATTTCTAACAATATTTCACTATCACAACTAATTTATATACAACACTTAGTAACTAACGCTTAATTTATCTTCACGGTTAGAATTCTTTCTTTAAACGCACGATTCACTTTCTCGATACAGACTCCCTCTCTGAGCGAGGAATTGACCTTTTATATTGGTAACGAACGTTTTAGACACCTCTAGCGGTTTCGGTACTCATCTATTGTTTTCGTGGCGATTCATCGATCGCATTCCTTTCGCGGTGAGTCATATGTTTGGTGTCTGAGATAACGGTCAGGGCCGGCTTCAGATTCATTACAATACAATTACAATAAGTTTTAAGGTAAAAACAATACATATAGAATTAGCTGAAGTAACAAGACCTAATCTCAGAGATGGAACATTGAAAAATGTCGAGCTGACAAATTGCAGAATTGTATTTGACTCAAATGTTATGCAGAGGTGAACGTTCCAGAATATTTGTACGTGGTGTTGGCAGATAAAAAGGATTAATCACTTTAGAGGTTGGTCTAGGTACATTGAAATTAAGTTTTTGCAAAATATGTGGGTCAATAATTAAATTATTTACCAGTTTAAAAAGAAAAATTTTGGGGTAAAAATCATGACTATCCATAGCATGTCTAGCTAACAATGCATCATGGGGAAATCCAATTGGTGGAGAAATCTTTGGAGATTCGTGCAATAAATCCATACATTCTGTTTGCAGCAGAGTGAAGGAAAGTTTTGTGTCAAAGGTAACACCTAGATCGGTGAATGTGAGAGGCCGTTGAAGTGGAATATGGTTTATTAAATATTGATATGAAAATGGAGGAGTTTTTAGTGTGTACGTCATTACATTACATTAACTCGCGCTTAAAGGAAGATTGTTGCGAAAACACCATTGCTCAACACGTTTCAAATTGAGGGAGAGTTGAAGACAGTCCTCGATGCCATTGATCTCACAATATAATTTCAGGTCATCCGCGTATATCAAACAGTTGATGTCAATGGCCTCAACTATGTCGTTTATGAAGGCGTTGAAGAGAAGGGGACCTAGGTTGCTTCCTTGTGGAACACCCGAGGTACCTGCATGTTCCACAGACTTGAAGCCATTGAATATAATATATAACACTGACGCCTGTCAGTGAAGTATGATACAAAAAGTTATATCAGGGTCAGAGCCGTACCTGTACAATTTCGATAGATGAAGATTTCATTTTGGTGAAGTTACATATTATTGAGATAGGTATATAATTATGTCTGGAGCAAGTCATAATGAATTATTGTAACAGTTACGTTAACTCAATAAAGGTGTTATACATGTGGAAATGAAAAAAATATATAACAGACAAAATTAGTGATTGTGTGGTATGGCTGACGTTGACTATAATTTTCAGAATGCTCCAGGTTATCACTGACAAAGTAGAAGTAACCACCAGAAAGCAATTTTCCAATAGAATTGGAAAGTTGTTCCAAAGATTATAACCCGAATATTTTTTTGGGATTTTGCTGAATCGTATTATTTGTACGAACCTCTTCAAGATTTCTAGTATGGTATTTACGTGCTTGAGCACGTCATATGTGTTGGGGTCAAAGAACGAAGATCCAACGGGGTAAATTTCGCTCTTACACTACACATGATCCCAAAAGAGGATAATATCTTCAAAGTAGAAGCTGGAATAAAGGAATACCGACCTCAGTTGTGGAGAAAATCCGCATCGAGACAACGTTGATTCTGCAAGGTGCAAAACCTTCTGAGTCCAATACGAAACGTGAGTGAGAAAGAGTATCCTGAAAAGCTCTGAACAATGATGAGAATATCCTGATCCTACGACAAAGAAAATGCCTCCGTTGTGATGAAAAAGCACGACTACAGAAAAAAGATAGTTAACCTGCTTGACTCCTAAACATATAACGTGCTCAAGTGAAATACGATCAACTGCGTCTTGAGAAAGACCAAAAGCTGATTCGTGTTCAATCAACCACGATGTCATCAATCAACCACGATGACAAGAGAGATTTACGTTACAGAAAATCGAGGCAATACCACCTCGTTTGTATGCTTTACCGAAAATTCACAAGCCGGGTGTCTCACTAGCACCAATCTTTAGTGCCATAGGATCTCCGACATAGGAGATCGGGTCTGCTACAGCTACTGGTGAGGACAACAAATTCATTCGTCAGATACTCAGCTGATTCTATTTAGAAGATTCGAAACTGATGGTGTTTCCGGATCTGGAACAGGTTCTGATATTGTACTTGAACCCAATTCTTCTTATCCTTTCTGACAATCCTCTGACGTAGGGAAGGGCAAGTATTGGCTGTGACGGCTTCTCTTCCATGTGGAGCTCCTGCTGTCTTCTAACCAAAATCTTTCCACCTCCACTTTGGAGTAACCATTGTGCTGAAGATCTTCTTTAATGATGCCTAGTTACTTCTCCAGATCTCCCTTCGTATAACAGAGCACTAGAGTCTTGATGATTCCTCTTTTGTTAGATTGATGGTGGTTGGATTCGTGATTCAGATACTGTCCCGTATGAGTGGGTTTTCGGTATACAGATGTTTCCCACTTAGTATCGGTCCTCTTCACCAATACGTCTAAGAATGGCAATTCGTTGTGGATTTCCTGCTCCATTGAAAGTGTGATGGAAGGTTTTAGCTTGTTGATGTGCTTCAAAAAGGTGTTCAGTTCTGTATTCTAATGGTTCCATGCTATGAGTTGACACAGTTGAGTTTTTTGCTTACTTTGATTTTATTGTATTCATTGCTCAATATGATTGTTATTTTTGGCTATTCACTTTTATTTTTATTCATATTCATTCATATTTGACAATGGAAGTCCACTAGTAAAATTCATCACGAAACATTGTCAACCACTTGCAAAATCAGTTGATTTAGTTGAATTCAATTTTTCAGTTTTTATTTCACTAGACAGTTCTGGATAGATATCCTCGTTCTTTTTCTAAAAGTGTCTGTTTATGAATAAATCAACGGAAGAGCAATAAGACCAAAACGATTTTTTTTTGTAACTTTTATATGTTCACTCTATATCCACCCGAACATTGTCAAATAGGTTAACAATGAATGAGTGTGCTGTGCTGTAAGCGGTATCCATGCCTCGTTAATGTAGGAAATTTCACTGAATACTCTCCCTCTTCTGGTTTCATATGAATGATTATAGGTCAGCACGCGTTCCATTGTTTAGCTCTAAATACCGTGTCAAAACAAACTGCGCCTCTTCTAACAGTTAAACATCGTGAATGTGTCTCTCACTAGAAAAAATATTGAGAACCCAGGTTGTGGACGACAAATTAATTTCGCTATGTTCAAAAAATACCTCTATATTTTGCTACAAATTGCGAGTTTGTGTCAATCAACCATAATTCAGGAATACAGAATTATTAATGGTTTGCGAGTTTTGATGTATCTAGTGGTATAAAAAAACCTCAAGTCACTATTTGTTAATATAAAATTTATATTTTCAAAATATTTTCATAAAAAAAATCAATAAGGTTTCACTAAGAATTGGGACGTTTCGATACATTCATTTTTAGATTTTATTTTTGAAATAACTCCTCAACTGGTCGCTATCATTTCTTTCAAAAACATAACTTTAATTTGACATATTTCTACTGGTTACCCTGTGTATTGGAGGAAACTTCAAATAAGTCAATGTATTGACATCTGCAACTTCTACAGAAAAATTTGTTTGATAAATTTCTTCCTTCATTTGAAACCTCTAATGGAATCAAGCTTGATGTGATATAGTTTGAATTGGAAAAGTTATACAGTTCATTTTTTTAATGCCCCCCACCCACTTTCATTTTTTGAGCGAGTCAACTCAAAAATTGAAATTTGGGATGATGAAATTATTGCATGAATACTTAATTTTGAAGTGAAATTGACAGATTAAACTCTCAAGATGGTGACTGGGCATCATCTGGGAAGAAAATTAAATGGAAAAGGGGGGTCTTGTGATACACCTTTCTGAAGCTCCTTACAAATGCTTCACAACCGTAGAACATGATGTCAATATTTTCAACTACTACAAAATGGTGGATTTTTTAATAATTGCCTGAATACATTGACGTTCAACTACATGATATGAGGTAATAAGCTTGAGGCCAATTCAGAAGATCCTCCAAATGGTTGCCTTGAACTTCTTGACATATGAACAACCTATTCAATATTTTACGCCGAACATTTTCGATCACAGTAACGTCAATATTCCTACAAATATTTATTATTCTCTGCCGTATATCCAATATTGAAGCAGGTTCAGTTTCATACACCTTCTGCTCCAAATAGCCCCATAAAAAAAGGCCAAAAGTATCAAATCTGGCGAGCGGGCTGGTCACTCTGTAGGAACTCGACGACCAATCCAAAGATCGGTAAAAGTAGTATTCAAATAGTTTCTTTCTCAGTCTGGAGTGATGTCGAAATACAATATCCATATCAAATTCATCAGGATTCGTTTTCACGATTTCAGTGATGAGGGGGTCAACAGTAGTTTCCAGTAAATTCAAATTCCTTTGTTGAATTTTGATCCATAAATAGACGTTCTACAGTTTATAATATGGTTTCCGAATATTCCTGCCCAAACGTTAATTTTCTCTGGTTATTGGGTATGTGTTTCCCGGAAAACGTGAGGGTTGGTGTCACTTCAATAACGGCAATTTCATCTGTGAACATTTTCGTTTGAAAAAATGTACATTCGTACATTGTGTATGGATAATATTACCCCATAGACATACCCAAAATCAAAAATTGACTTGAGAGTGAAAGAAATTCATTAACAGGTTATGTTCTGATACATCTTTCAAACTCCTAAGAAAAAAATTTCACAATTTCTGCTCTCCTGGTCATCATAAGATGTGAAAATGAATTTTTGCTGGAGAGATATGATACTGGAGGTAACACTAGATCAGGCATAATTATCAAATTTCAAACATTTTTATTAACGAATCATATCGGCAAAAGTGAAATTTGTGTATGTTCCGAAGTTCCACAATATTTCGACATAATATACGCACAGTGAACTCACCCTAACGAACTGGAGATCATCCGGCTCACTGGCTACCCCTAACAACAAAACCACCCCGAAAATCACCGCCGAAACTCCGATCATTCTTCAATATTCATTCCACTCGACAATAAAACACCAAATGTGTCATTGAATACATACATCGTATCTGAAAATTACGGCCGGGCAAAATAAGACGCGAATTAAAGAAGGCTTTGGAGGTCTGGCGTGACAAATGACTGTCGAGGTGTACCGCACGGAGCGTGACGATGTCGTGAAGGATGTGCTGGCGTTCATTTTCGATACCACTGCGATGATTTGCCCCGTGCTCCGTTGTGCATCGCCTTCTTTTGGTTTCGTCAGATGCGTTTGCAGAAGCGCTTTCGAATAGTGGAAAGTGGTTACAGGGAGAGCCGACGTGGTCGATGGGGCAGAAAGAATTTGGAATGGATTTGAAAATGATTTGTTCTGGCAATCGGTTGAAGAACATGTATCCCATAGAAGTACTACTCCTGAAGCACATTACATAATTAAACATTTTATCATCTGTTCAGTCTGGGTTTCGAAAGGGATTCAGTTGCACTACAGCATTGCTGCATGTTGTAGATGAAATTGTCAGAGCTTCAGATAGAGGACATTGTATAGCTCTAGTACTTCTCGACCTCAGCAGAGCCTTGAATATTGATCAGGAACATCATAACCAAATAATCAATAGTATGCGTGGAAACACCTATGCAGTAACCGAGGCAAATACAGCAAGATCAACGGAATATCATTATACGAATTGTTCTTTTAATAACTGTGTGTTCAATAAATAATTTTGTTCGAATTGCAAAAAATTTTCTCACCGAATATCCCTCGAACATTGATAAATAACTCATAATTTTATCACAACTTCCTCAAGCACGTTATTTTAGGTAACATCCCTCCGCCTTCGGCGTCGGGATGTTACCAAATAACGTGCTTTCGAAAACTGTGATAAAATTATTTCGTTAGTTATCAATGTCCTTGGGATATTATAGCTGATAATAATCGTCTTTATTATTATCAAAAAATATATAAAAAAACAAGATTGAGGAAATACATCAATAGAAGATTTTTGAAAATAAAGGGCGAAGTTCAGTTCAATTTATTCGGGAAAAATAAATTCAACAATTGAACTGTTATTTCATTTAACCATAAAAAATACCTCTCATTTGAATTTTCTTCGAAAGATACAAAAACAAAGAAAAATATACAAATTTGTCCACACTACGACAAGTAAGTTTACAGAAGTAGGAGCAAAACGATGTGAAATTCTGAAATCATATCACTGACGTGTATTGAATAAATGGCTAAATAGATTATAGGTACTTGAATTTTTGGAACCCAGCTGTGCGTAATTCGAGGGGAAGGTCATTCTTCACATGGCATATTTGATAACTTAAACATCTGCGGAAAAATTGAGTTTTAAAAGAAGGAAGGCTTTCTGGTAAGAATAATTTTGTGGGATAGGTTGGCGGCATACAAGATTCTTCTGTTATTCATATTCAACCAATAGGCATCTTTGAGCTTATGAGAGATTCTCTGAGAACGTCTTATTTCATAAATAAGTCTCATACACGAGTTTTCTACTTTTTGAATTTTACGTTTACTGGTTACTCAAATGTGGTCCATAGACAGTATTAGCATAGTTAAAATGTGATAAAACTGGTGATTCACATAATACTAATTTCAATTTCTGTGGAAGATGCTGCCTTACTACATATATCAATTTTAAAGGAGAATATGCACGTCGTATCAAGTTATTCAAATAAATTTAGAATCTGAGGGTGTGGTCAAAGATGACTCCAAAATTTTTCGCTTCTTCCACCAACTCGATATTCACGCCATTGATTGATATGTTTAGGTACTCCAAAATATCAGACCGTTTGGATTTTGGTCCAAATAATAGAGCATTTGATTTTTGAGAGTTCAGGAGTAAAAAGTGTTCTGTTGCAGCCCTATAAAAATTATCCAAGTCTTTATTAAGTATCATGCAAGAATCATTTACATCTAGAGGTGGGAAACTATAATAAATTTGGGTGTCATTCGCATAGAAGTGCACCTTGCAGTGATTAGAATTTTTCATAAAACTGGAAAAGTAAAGAGCAAACAGTATCGGCCCAAGTATAGAGCCTTGTGGTACTCCGCGCTGAAGAGAAAAGGAAGATAAAAAGGTTCCATGAAACGTAAATCTTTGATTTCTTCCATTGAGATAATTGGCAAGAAAAGTGATGGCTGAAATTGACAAACCAACGTAATGTGAAATTGATATCAATGAATCGAGCTAGTTGACTGACTGCAGTTGCTCTATTAGAGTGATTGGTTATTTTCCTCTGTTTCGTATCCAAGCCAATTACTTCAGCAGAAGATTTCGTCCATCCGTTGATTATATTTCTATCCAGAGGCATATTGTCATACCAGTTATCGCTTCCTGTCTTCCAGTGACGATTTGGCCTTAAAAATAGTCTATTTGTCTTGATATTTGTGCCTCGTTTTGATAATAATTTAATGAATAATCTGACAGGACAAGCATTGTTATCACTATTTTGAACTAACCATTTGCTAGAGGCGCAGTTCTTTGAACCCCCTTGGCAGGTTTTACTGAAAATTGGATTATATTCTATCCTATTAGTTGGAGATCCATTGTTGTCCTTTTCGATATGAAAATAATCAACTAAGCAAGCAGCACCTTCACCACCTCTCCAAGCCAATTCCACCGCTGCTATGTGATAAAATTTGCGTAGGAGTCCTATAGGGGTATTTTCATCCCAAAAGTTTATAATTTTACTCATTTCATTTGAAGTTAATGGTACTGAGCTTGTTTTGCGTTTAGTGGGATCTGTTTGTAAATTTCTTCGTGCTGCGTCGCGTGCATTCCGCGCTTGTTTGAATGCAACACTTTTAAAGGGGTCTAGCATGATATTATACTCCTTGTAATACTTTTCTTGTAATAATTTGCTTGTTATATTCCATACGGTTTAAACAGTAGCCTCCTTAAACTCTGTGCTATCCTTTTTTCTCATATTAATCGCGATTTCCATCCAATTCATATTTTTTTTGGCGTCACAAAACTCCATAAATATTTTCCAAGTGTATTTTTTACTATTGACAGTATTTTTTGGTGTATTTTCTTCAATGATTTTGTCAATTGCCGCATCATTTTGAACACCAAAGCGAGGAAGTGACATTTTCGAAATAAATTGAATTACTGAAATGTCAAACAACTTTATTGTGTTGGTTGCTTAGCAATGTCATGACATAAGTGATAACTACCCGTGAAAACTATCCATGGGTAGTTATCAGTGTAATGATGGTTTCATTGGTTATTTCGACACACATGACTAGAAATAGACAAATTTGATAGGATAATTTTTTTGGCAAAAAATTTTCATTATAATTATTTATTGAGTAAAAAAGTACCTAGTGGATGTTATGCTATTAGAGTGATATCAAACGAACTAGGATTCACTACAGCTAGAATGGCTGACTTTGCATTGATCGAATCTCATATTCGCTATGGAATAGCTTTCTGGAGCCACTGTAATTTACAGGTACAGAATACGATATTTGTGCTTCAGAAGGGGTCTTTGAGATACCTTAATACACAAAATATCAACTGTCACCTGTTTATACATACGAGGGTTGCCTTTTATATTTCGGGATTCGAGAACAAAAACAAATATTAATAATCGAAAATCACTTTATTGTTTTTCAAAATATTCCCCATGAAGATCTATACACTTTTGCATGCGTTTGAACCAATTGTCGAGGCACTTTTGCCACTCTGGTTGAGGTATTTTCAAACATGCAAAACCGCTTCTTCAGGTGTCGAAAAACGTTGAGCCTCAGTTTGTTTTTTACGTGCGGAAGTAAAAAGATGTAATTCGGTGCCAAGTGACTCATCAAATCGATGTTTTGGGTGCTCAAAAATGCAGTTGTTTGAGTCGATGTGTGAGAGCTCGCATTGTCGTGGTGAAGAGTGATCCGTCTTCGGCGGTTGGTTTTCCTGATTTCTTGAGAGACAACTGGCAAACAAATGGTTGTGTACGACGCAGAATTGACTTTTCTGCGTTGTTCCAGTGGCACGGTTACGACATGTTTAGTTTTTCCGAAAAAACAGGCGACCATTTGCTTGGAAGTGCTTCGTGCGCTTCGTCCAACTTTTGTTGGATTTGGCTCATCTTGAAACACCTATACAGTCGACTGCTGTTTACTTTCGGGCTCATACGCGTAAATCTACGATTCATGTCATAGACGTGTTTCGAAGCACCGCGATCGTATATTTTGAGCATTTCCTTCGACCAATCGACTGGAGCCTGTTTTTGAGCGATTGATAAATTGTGTGGGATCCAACGCGAACAATTTTTTTTGACAGTCAAATGTTTATGCAATATTGAATGTATGCTGCTCCCGCTAATGCCTAAGGTTGCCTCAATCTCACGATAGGTCACATGACGATCTTGCAATATCAGTTCGCGCACAGCATCAATGGTTTTTGGAACACCAACTGATTTTGGATGACTTTCACGAAATTCTTCTTGAAGTGAACTACGACCACGATTTAATTCACCATACCATCGATAAACACTGGTCCTTGATGGACTTCCATCGCTTAAAATTGAACTAAGTTCATCCATGCACTGTTGCTGAGTTAATCCACGTCGAAAGTTGTAAAAAATAATCGCACGAAAATGTTCACGATTTGATTCCAGTTTTGGGCCGAGATGAATCTTTTCAGTTACTGTAAACAACACAAATAGCGCGCGTATGTCAAAACATTCTGAGTACCTATGAGCTCAAAAATGTCCAACTTTACGATAGAGCCATCAGTTGCCAGATTGCAACATTAGGGTTTCCAAATCCCGAAACATAAAAGGCAACCTATCGTAATGGAAACAGTATGCCTAATCCTAAAAAAAAAACTAGCTTATACACTCCCGGAACAAATTGTCACAACACCAGGACAGGACCATATGCTTTACTTACCTTTTCCAAAATTCGCCTTAACTCAACATTCTCTGATTTATTAAAGCGAGGAGGGAATTTCTGTTAATTATTTTGGACTAATTCTAATCGTATAGGCAATTTTAATATTTTTAGATAAAACCAATCAATCTGAATGGTGTTATCAACGATCAGTATTACTGATAGTTATTGAATATTATTATTGAGCCTGAAAAATGTTATGAATAACTCTTCCAAACCACTATGATGGTTTGGAAAAGTTATTTACTCTCTACCCACCAAATTTTTCCCCTGATTTCTATGCCGGGTGTCCCACATTATATGTGACAGGCAATATCTGGTTTGTTGAAGGAAATACACAAAAATGTTTCATACAAAAAATTTAGGAGTTCATGAGAGCTATATTTTGATATAATTTTTAAATATACAGGGTGTTTGGTGTAGGTGCTACAGACCAAAATTCCATTTTTTAAAATAGAACGCCCTGTATATCATTACATATTCAGATGCTACGTTAATTTCTGATATCATTTCATGTTTGGTTTTTGAAATTCGGTTACGGCGTTGTTGAGTTATTGCTTAAAATGTAAAGTCTTGAGAACGACTATTATTTTTTAAAATATCTCATACAATTATTCTCTCTGCATCTGATCACATGAAAATTAGTCAAAATTTTGGGTGTTCGAAGTAATGGTTTCAATTTTGAGTTGTGGAATTCAGTCAGGAATCATTTTGAATATGAAACAATTGCGAAATTGAAAGAGGTGTATTCGAAAACAAATCTTCAATTAATAACAATGTAAATAATATAACTTGATAAATCATTTCATAAGAATGGTAGGTACCTAGAAATAAGTCATAAAAATTGTTCAAAGTTATGCCCATTAGATATTATACAGGCTTCGAAACGTCGAATCACTTCTCTCGTACAAGTCGCTCTTATAATATCAGGCGTAATATCACTGCACGCTAGTCGAATTTTCATTTTCAGATCATCCACATTCAAAGGGGGAGTAGTGAAAACAATATCTTTTAAATAACCCCATAGGAAAAAATCAAGCGGTGATAAATCTGGGGAACGAGCCGGCCACCGAATTGGACCTTTATTACCAATCCATTATTTGGGTACGTTCTATCCAGATATTCAGTAACAACCTGTGAATTGTGAGGAGGAGCACCATCTTGTTGCCACCAAATTCCTTGTCGTTCTGCTATGGGAATATCTTCCACCAACTGGATCAAATCATTTTCTAGAAAATGTAAATATCGCAATCCATTGAGATTTTCATTGAAAAAGTAAGGTCCTATGATGCGGCCATTGAACAATCCACACCATACATTAATACCCCAAGTAGTTTGAAAATTTCTTTCGCGGACCCAGTGGGGATTTTCTTGAGACCAATAGTGACTGTTATGTCGATTCACAACTCTATTATTGTGGAATCGCGATTCATCGCTCCACAAAATTTGACTGAATATGTTAGGACTTTCATGTAATATTACCTGAATACAAGCAATGAATTCAAGTCGTCGTTCAAAGTCCGTGGGTTTCAAACCTTGTACCAACTGAATTTTGAATGGGTGGTATTTATTTTCTTTCAGAATTCTCTGTACATTAAATTTACTCACACCGACTTCTTCTGCAAGAGTACGGATAGAAACATGTGGATGAATAATAATATAAGCCAACACATTGATCTCTAAATCTTCAGTTCTAACAGATCTCGTATGATGACGATGCTTCATAGTAGAAGGAAATGACCCAGTTCGCAATTTTTCTACAACTCTCGAAAAAGTCATTCGTGACGAAATGGGTCTGTCTGGAAAACGTTCTTGGTATAGACGTTGTGCTTGACGGCAGTTTTTCTGACATTCCCCAAAAATTAATAACATATCAATGCAATCACTTGGACTAAACGCGAAAGGCATACTGGAGTTTTCGCACAAAGAACACAGTTACTGTTTTGCAAAGAATCACTGAATCAAACTGACAAGTAGATACAATTCAACAACATTTGTTACTATGGCATCAACGAGCATAAGCTACTTGATGAAATTGTGCAATATAAAGCAATTCACCCTCAAGTTAGTCACATTCTCAAGAATTTCAATATTATATTCAACTGATATCGATATCGTATCGTAGAGGTGAGAATAATGGTTTGTATTCAGTAGTAGTCTAGTTCAATTTAATAAAAGATATAGACTGGATTCGTGTACGAGTAAATAAGTTTTTTTGAAACTTTATATTTAAGGAAAAGTGCAATAACTCAACAACGCAGTAACCGAATTTCAAAAACCAAACATGAAATGATATCAGAATTCAACGTAGCATGTGAATATGTAATGATATACAAGGCGTTCTATTTTAAAAAATGGAATTTTGGTCTGTTGCACCTACACCAAACACCCTGTATATTTAAAAATTATATCAAAATATAGCTCTCATGAACTCCTAAAACTTTTGTATGAAACATTTTTGTGTATCTCCTTCAACAAACCAGATATTGCCTGTCACATAAAATGTGGGACACCCGGTATATTCAGAAAACCTGTATATTCAAAAAACAACATTTATCTTATCGAATCCTGGTGTTGGTCTATGTTGCTACCTGCCACCAGACTGTCCACAAAAAAATTGAAATACTGATATGTTCCTTGAAAAATAATGGTACCTATTCTTGAGCTTACAGCAAATTAGGCAATATCCTTGAAGTAATCATAAATAAAATATGCCAATTACAGGGGTATCATCGTTCCGTAAAGGTAGTTATTATTATATTTATGTAACTGAAAATTAATATGAAAATAATTTTTATTTGATTGTTCATTTCAAGTATTGTTCAAGAAATGTTTCGAGGAAATCAGTGATATAACATTTATGTGTCGATGACAAAATAATTAGGTAATGAGTATTGCTGACTAATTCTTGATGCGAATGAAAATATGAATTTGGATATATTGAAACATTTAAAAAAATAGCAATAGTCGACATCTAGTAAACAAAACTTTATTCAAGTTTCTGTTAGCATTCTATACAACCAGGTTCCTGTAAACTGCTGTGAGATTTTTGGTAGTCAGCTTATGTGAATTGAGTTACCGACGCAAAGATGTCGTTACATGCTACACACAACATTTTATAGGTTTAGAACAAATACCTTGATTTTTTCAAGACAAGCCTATTGAGAAGCCGTTATTGAATTCATTTATGACGAAAATTCAATCTAAACATATTGAAAAATTACTTTACTATACAGTTCACATCACAGCTGACTTTTTTTTGAATAACTGTTTTTAATGGATGGAGACTCGTCGAATTATTATTAGAGGTTGCTGAGGATGTCGGCATAAGGGTTGCACCCCTTACCACAAAATCTCAAAGATCATTTATGAACACACCAGACCTCTACAGGGGTTCGAACGAAGTTCCATTGGAGGAAGATAAACGCTGGCAACATCTTGATCAGGCGAGCTATTTCCATTATTTCTCTTGTTTATATTAATATCACACTCGTTGTTGTGAATTGTCCTGCTTATTGGCAACATTTGAATGCTGCTTTTTGGCTAAAAAGGTAGAAGGAAGCTTATTCATTCAATTACATATTTTTTAATAGCTATACAACTAATAACTAATCACTTATCTTAGCAGCTTTTTCCACCAGTGATTCTAGAAGAAAGAATACAGTTAACTCAACGTGACAATTCATTGAAATTGTATTTACTTACCACTTATTAGTTTATACATATATGTAACTCTGGTGTATATATACATAGGGTTATCAAATGATCATTTCCATCTCTCCATGTGATGTAGTCATCTACTTGTAGCTAGCACAACGAATAAATCTACTTTCTATTAATATTACTGGAGTTTTTTTCCCAATACCAAACCGTTATTTCAACACCTCGACACGTGTTTCGATCACCATGTGATCATCTTCAAGAGGAAGATCTTCCTTTCACCTCAACACGTGTCGAGGATGAGGAAGATATTCTTCTTGAAGATGATCACTTGGTGATCGAAACACGGTTTGCTGTTGGAAAAAAATTAAGGGATATTTATTACTACACCAAAGGTTCCAAACACTGCATCACAAGTACTTTCTATCACCACGACCCACTCTCCAAATGTAGCTGAGCACATTATTTTTTACTAGTAGAACCCCCTCCATTATAGCCCCAACCGTTGCTCCTATTATTTATAGACGTTTGCAGGTTATACCTATTTCAATTTTTAATAGAGGTTCAGGTCTTACTTAAGTGATAGGAAACAGTTAGTGAGATCAAATGAAAAACTATCACACACTAAGGATATCTAATGGGGCGTTCCACAAGGATCAGTACTGGTCCCGATTCTTTTTCTTATTTATGTAAATGATCTTGTTACTCTCTCAATTCAAGGATTTTTTACGATTTTTGCGGATGACACCACGCTTCTTTGGCATGGAAAAAATACTTCTAATATGAAAGAAACTATCTACAGTGATTTAGAAGTGTGACGCAAACTACTTGTGCTTTAATATTAAAAAAAATTATTTACCTTCAGCTGTAATATTAACAATTCATACTTGAATGGACAAATTCATGAGAATAAAAACTAATCCAAATTCCTGGGAATCTTCATGGATAACAAATCAAAATTTGATCAACATATTTCAGCTTTGAATAAAAAATTGGAATCAGGATGTTACGCACTTCGAATAGTTTCAAATGAACTGAGTTCATCCACATCAAAAATGGTATATCACTCCCTGATTTAGTTCCACCTGAGATATGGTTTTTCCTTCTGGGGATTTTGCAGTCAACAACTTTTTCATTCAGTGTTTGTTTTACAAAAGCGAGCTGTTAGATACTTATGCAAGGTGGGAGTGCGTGAGTCATGCAGATCATTATTTTTGAGAGAAAAAATTCTCACTATTGCTTGAAACTGTTTGCCTGATTTACAAAAAACATAATATGGTTGGGGCTCCGGAACATTCAAATTACATAACCCGGCAAGTAACTGAAAATAAAATACATCTTCCTGTTCCAAACGAGCCAAACAAAGTATTCTTTAATTTATGAAAGTAAAAAGCTGTATAATCACATACCTTTCGAAATTAGGAAGGAAAAAAGCTATAAAAAGTTCAGAAATCTTGTTAAAGATGCCCTTACAACTGAAGCGTACTACAATCTTGATGCATATTACAATGGAAATTTGCTGTGATTTAATATAGGTGTTTTTTTGTTGTTTATGTTGACACCTATACTTTAAATTATATTTTATACTGGGATATATCTTATTTTATTGCCAGGACATGTCAAGTTATGTTCAAATTGTGTATATTTATTATTTACATCTTTTGAAAGGGACTATACATACCATTTTGTCTACAAACTTTGTTAAATTTTATTTTCTATTGTTATATTTTATCTATCAGATATGTGAACTTAATTTTGCTCAAATTGTGTTTTTGGGTATTTGTGTTTTTGAATTGTTTCTTTTCTTTTATTCTTTGAAGTGCTATATATACCTGATTTTTTAACAAGCTTGGTCAAAAAGATTGTATTTTCTTGGACAATAAAATATATGTCTATCTATTGCAATGCTGCCTGAATTTTTCTTCGTCACTCGAAAACTGGATTGATCATTCATGGAATTAGTTCACAGAAATTGTATTTTCGTGCTATAGTTACCGATTGATTTTGTGTTTCAATTGTTTATTCTCATTTGTGAATGTATATTGCTTGTATGTCCTGATAAACTAACTTCTTATCATCATTATTACACTCCTGTTCCATCTCTCAGTAGTTGATGCTGGGGGAATAGAGAAATGATTCGCTTAATTTGAGTTTTTTCTTCTCAGCGCGAAACTTCTATAATGTCCTCGTGTTAGAATGCAGCACGAGACTCATAGAAACTTCAGTATCAATAATTGACGAAGTCCGCAATTGAAACTACGAGAAGCTTTCAGAGGAGTAGACTAAAACCGTGAAACACTTTCTTTCTGAACTTGGACGACTATCAATCTGATATTCCAGAAAGATAACGGATGAAGAAGTGAATTTTAATCTTGAGTCGCAACTGATTGGGAAATTTTTGATTGGAAAAAAAACTATACTCTCAAATGAAACTAGTAGACTAGTTGGAAAAGTTGGAAAAAATTCATTGTTGATTTTTCAAAAAGTTAATCAACAATTATTAATTGAGATCAAACTGACTTTAAAGACTGTATCGAGGACAGATACATACATAAAAAAAATAAGCCCAAGCTGTTTGGTTCTGATTTTTTTTGCATATAGGATTTTCTAACAGGAACTAACGAATTTTGATAATTAATAATGAAAGAAAGAAAGAAAGAAAGAAATTTATTCATTCATGGACCAACTACATGGTATCGAACATGTCAACTTATACTTATATGTAAACAAACAAACATGTAAATATACATTCAATACATATAAACATAGGACCGTAAAATACAGATATATATACATATATGTATAAATAAAAATGTAAAAACGTATAGATGTACAAGTGTAAAAATGTAAAATTAAAATATAAAAGAATAAGATTATTTACACACAGATATCCACAAAAACTCAATCAGTACTCTTGTAAGAGTATTTCGCCAATAAGAAATCTTTCAGTGATTTTTTTAATTCGATAGTATTACAGGCCTTTATTAGATTAGGGAGTTTATTATATATTTTTACCCCAGCATAAGTTGGCGATTTTTCAAATGCGGATGTTCTGTGAGTCATTGTTATTAAATTTGAAGCATTTCTAGTGCAATATTGATGGTGGTAATTGTTTTTTATTAGCTCATTTTCATGCTTTTTAATGTGTAAACAACTTTCATAAATATAAATGCAGCAAACTGTCATAATCTTTTTACTCTTAAAAATGTCCCTGCAAGAATCACGTGGCTTCATGTTGAACATCATTCTAACAATTCGTTTTTGAGTAAAAAATATCCTATTCATTTCTGTAGCATTTCCCCATAACTTGATGTGAAAAGATAGTGCAGAATATACTAATGCATAATAAACTTGGATAAGTATATTCTCATGAAGTTCATACCTCAATTGCAGAATTGCGAAGTATGATTTGGAGAGTTTTTTAGATAAATTTTCAATATGCTCAGACCATGAGAGTGATTTATCAATCATTACACCCAGAAACTTAATGGAGTTATGTGTCTGTAGGACTTCACTATCGATCAAATTGTTCTTTTTGAAATATATAATTTTTGTTTTCTGTGCATTTAGCATCAGTTTATTGGAATGACAATATTTTGTCATTTCACTAATACAGAGTTCGACCTATAAAATAATATCCTCCATAGATGACTCAGCTAAAGCAAATGTTGTGTCATCAGCAAAATTGATAAGATAAAAGCTCCTATCGACATTAATTGGGAGGTCATTGAGAAATAGTAAGAAAAGCAATGGTCCCAGAATTGAACCTTGCGCTACTCCAACATCAAGTGAATATTTTCTTATTAGTCTATGGGCTAAGTGAATATCTTTCTGACTCAACACTATCTATTTCTACAAAGAATTGTCTATTTGATAGGAATGAAATGATCCAGTCAAGAATATTTCCTCTAATGCCAATATTATACAGTTTGGAAGCCATAAACACTTTATCAATACAGTCGAAAGCTTTAGACAAGTCAAAGAAAATTTCTGCCACGTGCTTCCTATTGTCCATATTCCTAGATATGAAATCAACAAAAAGGGTAGTAGCAGATTCAGTTGACCTGCCCATGCGAAATCCATGTTGAGAATCAGATAAAATTTTATGACTTATTAAAAAATTCATTAGTCTATTGTACATTAGTCTTTCTAAAATTTTTGAAAGAATACTGAGAAGACTAATTGGTCTATAATTATCAATTTCTGATCTATTACCACTTTTATGTATGGCGATCACTTTACTCAATTTCAGCACATCTGGAAATTCACCTGTTTCAATAGACATATTGATCAGGTCAGTTAGGGGTTGCACCACACTAATTGAAACTAGTTTCAAAACATTGGCCATCCTATTGAAGGTAGGTACATCTGTCAAATTAAAAATGATAATAATAATGATGATAATTGTTTTTATCGATAGGTAAAGAAAAGCGTAGGACCAAGAATTGAACCTTGAGATACACCTGCGGATATATTCAAGAAACCTGACATAGTTTTATTCAAAGTTACGCATTGAGACTTTTCATTAAAATAGTTATTAATCAGTGTAGAAGAAGAGTATGAGAGCAATCAGAAGGAGGTGACTTATTTTGTCGAATGCTTTAGAATAATGTATTAAAACAAGAAGTATTAATTCATTATCATCTACTGATGTATAAATGTCATCAACTACTTTCAGTAGGACAGTCGTGCAGTATAAAAAAAATTCATTGATATGTCACATACACTTTGTTTAATTAAAATTTGAAGATAAGAAGCGTCTAACGAAAAACTCTATACCTCGACTCTACTTTTCAATGAATGATTGAAATGAGACTTAAAAATCTTCAACACCACATTAAAAAATTCTAAATGGTTGATCTAGTAGTGATGTGATGTTCATAGTCATAGTCATTCTCATACTCATAGTCATGGTCATGGCCATGACCTTAGTCATGGTCATGATCATAATTATGCTCATCGCCATGGTTATAGCCATCGCCATTGTGATGGTTATGATCATAGTCATCTTCATCGTCATGGTCATGATCATGATAGTCATCATCCCAGTCACCGTCCCCACCATCGACACCGCCTCCGTAACCTCGTTATCATCATGCTCATATACACACATCGGAAAACTCTAGGCATATTTTTAAAAATGGCAATAATTTTTTTTTTAGATCGCTTTAGGGAAAAAAAGTTGACGGGTGATTATTAAACGAGTGTAACTTACAACAAAATTCCCGAAAAAAAATCATAATACAAAAAAAATTGGAATCAGTACAAAGTATGGCCTCCACGCTGGTTTATTACGGCCCTACATCTACCGTGCATCGACAAAATGAGATTGTCAATGTCTTGTTGAGGTACATTTGCCCATTCAGCGATTAAAAGCTCTCTCAATTGAAACGTTGTGTGAATGTCCCCCATATGCGGAGTAATTCTTTGTTAAAGCATGTCCCACATATGCTCGATGGGATTCAGGTTCGGTGATTGTGCTAGCCATGGCAATACATCAACTCCTTCGTTGTTGAGCCAGTCAGTCACTAGACGCGCGACATGTGGACGAGCATTATCGTGCATTAGGTGGAAGTTTTCACCAACAGCACCAGCAAACGGACGGACGATAGGTAGAAGAATGGTGTCGAGGTACTGTCGAGCTGTGAGGGATCGATTTGGAAAAACGAGATCGGTTCTGCCGCCGATCATGATTCCGCCCCATAGCATTACTGTACCACCTCTGTATGTGTAGACTTCCTGGACGTGTCTGAAACGTTCATTATTTCCAGGTCGTCTCCACAGTCTTACTCGACGAGAATCTGGATGAAATCCAAATCTGGATTCGTCTGTCCAATCATTTGCATCCCAGTTTTGATGTTCTTGACACCACTCTAATCTTCTACCGCGATTGCCTCTCGACAAAGGTGGACATCTAAGTGGCCTTCTGTTGTGGAGATCTGCTTCATGCAATCGATTTCTGACAGTATTATGACCAATGGTTACCTGGTGCGTCTGCTGCAACACGTTAACCAACTCAGGTGCTGTGATTGTCGGTTATCTTCTTACGGTTAAGACCAAAAATCGGTCTTGAACTGCAGTTGTAGCGCGTCCTCGCCCTGGATGTTGTTCGGCTGGACTGCCAGTTTCACGAAAACGCCGCCACAATCGACTGATAACACTTTGGGAGACCCACAAACGAAGAGCTACATCATTTTGTCGCATGCCACCTTGAAGAAGCCCTACAGCACTATTCATCTCAGCCAATGGTAAGTGATGGCGTTCCATGTTAAAGCACAATATTTCCAGTTTAATTGCTGAGCAAGAACTGCATAGGATGTACAAACTCGACACTTTCAGATTATTCATTTTAGCCGAAAACCTACAGTTTGTAAAAAACTTGATAAAAGATTAGTTACCGTTTTTGCAGGCTTTGTTCAACCCATAGAAATCTACAGGGTGGTCGAGTGTACCAATTCAATCGAAATCAAACGACCTCATGCATTTATTTTTATCATATTTAGTATGTTATAAAAATATCCCTAGACTTTTCCGATGTGTGTACATAGTCATAGTCATCGTCATACTTAGAGTCATAGTCATATTCATAGCCATAGTCATGATCATGGTTATAGTCATCATCATAGTCATAGTCATAGTTGTGGTCATGGTCATAGTAGTAGATTTGGTCATGGTCATATTTATATTTATTGTCACAGTCATAGTCATGGTCATATGGAAACATGAATCTCATTTCATTATATATTCGAATTAGAGGTCCTAATCGTTTGTATATTCTTATAATTTATCGAAAATTTGTCCTCAAGTTCTTCATGAAGTCTAGATCGAAAAAATCTGTGAATCAACATCTCATTTCCCTCTGCAGATAACGGAAACGTATATCATCCCCTCTGAATTCAAAACGATCCTCTCCCACCCCTCCACCCCTCGCCCGCCGTTCCTGACCTCCGCCGAAGTCGTCCGCGCGCCATAATTACCCCGTTTTAATTGCCGGCTCAGCAACTTTGGATATCCTGAGCACAAAGCCAACAAAAAACACATCATAAAACACTGCAAAAGGATTTTAGTTGAGCAAATAACTCACGTCGAGCGGTTCCTGCTATTCCTGCTATTCCTGCTAACATTGTAATGCGCCTCTTACCTTTTCTGCACTGCAAGCACAAATCTTTTTGTTATATTAGGTAAACATGTTTCCGGATTACGATGCCGCAGGGGTGCCTGATAAATCATGTGGATGTGGGAGAGGTACGCTTTCAGGAAAAATTAGTGCCACATGCGAGGTCGACTCGAATTGCAAGGGAGTGTTTTGAGGTATTCCGCAAGGTTCCGCATCGGAGGCGATACTTTTTTGACACAATTTTCAGTGAAACATGTTTAAAATCTGTTTAAAATCAGAAGGAGAGACTTGTGCGAGCTAAGAACTAACGAGGTCTTATCTTTTACGTGTGATTACTAACATGGGTTGAACGATAGCAAGTGAAAATCGATCGTTCAGCCTGGGGCTTGAACCACGAGTTGAGTGAGTGAACAAAGCACTCACGTCGAACCGACCGGCTACCGACCGACAGATAGAACAACCACTGATAGTGGATCCAGAAATATATTTTTCCGGGCTCCTTCCTTGAATCATTTTGTATCATTCTCAATGGCACTTTTCAGAGCTTTTATTTTGTATTTGGTTCAGGACCAAATTGTCAATCTACGATTTCTCTGAGAATACCGTTCACTTTTGTAATCTGAAGCTAGCGCTATGAAACGTTTGTGAGTATACAATAAATACTTCCATTAGAATATACGTATTCACGATAATCTTCAAAAAAATAA
Organism: Leptinotarsa decemlineata; assembly: GCF_000500325.1. Taxonomy (NCBI): domain Eukaryota; kingdom Metazoa; phylum Arthropoda; class Insecta; order Coleoptera; family Chrysomelidae; genus Leptinotarsa; species Leptinotarsa decemlineata. The sequence goes on from NW_019289695.1 coordinate 221,754, forward strand.
TTATAATGAATTTCAATTGAAACACGTTTAGTGGATTCAGTATCTCATGATACCATGGATGAAGAAGAGATGATTTGTAGTTATGTAATGGTCATAGCTATAGCCTCAGTAATTCTCATAGTAATAGCCATAGTCATGGCCATATTCATCGTCACGGCCATGGTCATGATCATGGTCATCGCCATGATTATAGCCATCGCCACCGTCATCTCGTCATCATCATACTTATATACATAGTAATAGTCATCGTCATCGTTATTGTTATAGTTATATTCATAGTCTTATTCATATTCGTAGTCGTAGTCATCGTCATAGTCATACCCATGGTCATGCTCATAGTCATAGACATGGTCATATTCATATTCATTGTCACAGCCATATTCTTGATTATAGTCATATTCATATGCCTGGTCATAGTCATGGTCATAGTCATCTGTATCTGTAGAGTATGGATGGTGAGTGTAGAGTCGCAGAGCTTAGGTCACATGTGACCCATTGTACTCCTCCTAGGTCATCGTCCATCCTGTCCTCTCCAGGAAGGTGAATAAGTCAATAGGAGACATCTCCTTTATACTGGCAGGTGTAGGCCAAGACTCGTCGAACACACAATTTCTTTGGCAACCTTGAGGTGTCTTATGGTGGCCTCCGCAAAGGGGGAGGCCACCAGGGGGAGCCGGTTCCTTACCTTTATTCAAGGCGGAGTGCCTTGAATAAAGCAAAGGCACTTCTTGAATAAAGTGCCTTTATTCAAGAAGTGCCTTTGCTGTTGGAGGTGATCTGCCATGTCAAGCCTCATTCCAAGCGGCAGATTGGAGTGGACACTTCTGTTCATTCCCAGCCACCGCCTCAGATTGAGGTGAGCACTTCTGTCCAGCCTCGGCATTGGTTTTTGTTGTTTCTGTTTTTGTGTTGTTCCATTCATGTGTGTTCCCACGAGTAGCAAGGAAAAAGTTGGTCATCTCTGGCAGAGCCCCGCATTACCAGAGGTAGGCTGATTACAATGAGGTTTCACCCAGTTTCACAAGGGGAACATTCGTGGCCGCATATCACCCTGCGGCCATTCAGCTGTCGGCATGATTCCTTACACCTTAGTTTGGGTAGACTGGTCCACGGTGGCATGTTTTGCAAAGGCTCTTGGAGGGTTTTTGTTCCTTTCATCCTACTTATTTCTGCCACTGACCAGGAGTCCGGCGACCCCGTCCGCAAGGCCGCATTGGCTTCCCGGACAGGGCCTCCGTTCCCCTGGCCGTTCCCCTATCCGCCACCCACGGGACAGTCATATTTATATTAATATTCATTTTCATAGTCATAGTATCATCGTCATCATAACCAGGGTCAGGCTCATAGTCAGGGTCATGGTCATGGTCAGGGTCAGGGTCATGGTCAGGGTTATGATCAGGATCATGCTCACCTACACCGTCATCGTATTAGTCATAGTTCATAATCATAGTCATCATCATAGTCATAGTCTTAGTCATAATCATCGTTATGGTTACGACCATCGTCAAAGCCATCGGTATAGTCATAGTCATCGTCATGATCATAGTCGTAGTTTTAGTTATAGGCATAGTCATGATCATAACCATAGTCATTGTCATTCCTCGTCATTGTCATCGTCGTTGTTACCAACGTCATTTTCATCGTCATACTCATCGTCATCGTCATCGTCATGGTCATCAACATCAGATTAATCAGACTTGTTCCTTCAAGGAGAGATGCATTTGCAGCCAAGAACCACTGATTAGACTTTGGCGAATTCAAACAGTCTGGTTTTGGTACACGAATACTTTGCTTTGCTTTTGAGCTCTAGTTTCATATTATCTGAAGCATTGAAGCAAAGGGCGAGGGACTCTGAAGACAACTAGTACATTTGTCACTAAATTACCAATTGTCTACCAAATTCACATATCGTGTGTAACAAACCCAAAAAATAGCTTCCGTACATTCTCAATGTGTCTTCCATTTCGACAGCAAAGCAGCTTATGCTTCCCTAGAAAAAACTGAACATACATAATGTTTTTTGTTTCGTACACTTTCACAATCACGGCGCTCTCAAAAGAGACGAATCTCGAAAAATAATTGTTCTTACGTTTGTAAAACAAGGTGTTGAACGCATCTTTCTGAAGAGGAATAAAAATTGACAGAGCGGAAAATAATGAGCGAGCAAACTCAGCAAAAGTTACCATATAAGAGATCCATTACAAAGATGTATGCGGATGATACATCACGGCCGGGAAGCTTTGCAGGGAGGCACTTTTTCCCGTCGTTAACTTGATTCATTTCACGACTTCCTCCTACGGGGTGGATACAGCATTCAGAAGTGAGCCGGACATATGTTGGACTTTGACCCGGTTCAGTTTGTGTTTGTGATGATTTCTATGATATGCCTGAAAAGAGACATGAAATGATCATAGAACAAATTTATAAATCATGGATAAATCGAGTGAAACCATGAATATATTTGAGCAACAAGCGTTTTGAAATAAGACAGAAAATTGTAGTTCAGTCATCTGAGTAAGTTCAACTCAGAATTTGAGATAACCATTTATAAATCCTTTCCTTAGCTACCTTCGACCAACTGTAAACCGATGATATGCTGACTAGAGGGAATATAATTCATCAGTTGAATAATAAAACGAGGATAACATTGTGAGAAAATCCTTTATGTTGATATAATTCCTTTTTCCTAGTAAATAAATCAACTTTTGTATATTGGTCCTTGAAGTTAGAACTGACTATTTTTGTTACGGGTTTCGCTGCCTTCTATTATTGTTAAAATAGTAACTGCCCCATCACATTCATCGATAAAAAATCCGCAAATTAATTTACTCCTTCGACTCTGATATATCTTGGCCAGTTCGGAAGTCGAGAGGAAGGGGGACTATTACAGTCCGCGCTGTACAAAATATCCCACAAAAACTTCACTGAGATGACGATAATATGAATCATTTGTATGATCATCTCATTACGAACGTAATGTTTGGGAACCATTCTCCACTTCCCAGTGACCGGAAGTGACTCCCCCGTTTCATGAAACAACCCCCCAATTTTCTCGGCCCACTTCCGCATATCTGGTATATCATCTCGAAGGCACAGCTTGCCGGAGACGTCATTAGAGTATTTTGTTATTTCTCGCGCGTCCGCTGCGGTGGATTGGCCGGCTCAGCCGGATTTTCCAACATGGCAAACTTGATGCATGTCGGTGTGAAATACGGAATGCAATATCCGGTTATTCGACCCAGCCACCTACTATTATGCCCGGTACACATTTTGATTGATCGCCGTTTTGTTATTGGAAAACAGAACCATCATGCGAGGTGAAATAACTTTTCGAGATTGCGACCGAGGCGGTGATTTGCTGGGTGAGAATTGGCGGTGGAAGAATTTGTGATTGACAATTTTTGAAACCTAGTTGAAACACCCTATCTGCAGTAGTGTTCATGATTGATGGGTAGTATATGTAGTGTTCATGATGGATTGGAAGTATCGTTACTACGATACTGCATTGTTATAGATTTTATTTCTGACCGGGATATTATAAGCTTATATCGTCATAGTTACGCTATCAATAAAGAGAAAAAAAAATCCCTTGGGACATTATAGATTTTATAATTCCCTCTACCTTTCACAAGTAAAAATAAATAGAAATGAAAACTGAACCATATTTTATTTATTCACGTCATTACAAATAATAAATGTACAATTTTGAAATGTTCCCTGAAAATTACTTCCGCCACTGGAAACAATTTCTTCTTTTGTATGGCTGGAGCTTCTGTTCACTACAGTCGAGGTACCTGCCTCTTCTGATGACAAAGTAGACAACATACGC